>RJWM01035009.1:0-19449 GCA_004363535.1 Dasyprocta punctata | reverse complement strand
ATGGTTTAACTTCAGGAAAGCAACCATATTAGAGGGACCCTGCCTGGAGCAGAAAGGGTCGCTCCACTGCGATCGTCACCCAGAAACTCCACGTCACACAAGGGCGAGTCCGCACTCACTGAGTCTCGCAGGCTCCGCAGGACCCCGAGGGTGTTTCTGAGACGGCAGCCTTGGCGAGGGCATGACCTGCGAGGGCACCATGGGGCCGTGGAACTCACCGCACCTGCGCTGCGCTTTCCCGGGCAGCGAGGGCAGGGGGAGCCCACCGGGACGGGGACACCAAGGGGGCCGGAGCGCAGCCGCCTCTGCCCCAGGGCGCCCTGCCTCACCAGCCTGGGAATCCAGAGCAAATCTGGGCGAGTTCCAAGCTTCAGTTTCCTCATCTGAAGCACAGCTCAGTTCCACGCCATCGTTTTGCAGCACTGTGACAAGGAGGTGACCAGACCCGTGATGAGTGGGCAGAGGGCCCAGCACCGAGGGACAGGACACCGCAAGCAAAGGAGCTGCTCGGTCCGCGCGCTGGCAGCTGAGAGCCGAGCCCACAGCGCGGTCGGCCCTGGCCGGGACTGGGGCCCCGAGTGCCCCTTCCTAGCGCACCGTACGGGGTGCCCTGATACCCCAGTTTCCCCTGGCACCCCATCTCGGGGCTTGCCGGCATCAGGCATCGGCCATAAAACACACACAGCTGGTAATGAGGGCAGCTGTTTTGGATCCCAGAAATGGTGACCTGGGGACGGAGCCCCAGTGCCCGGCCCCTCGTGGCCCCGGGACAGCACGGAAACGTTCCTCCCCTCTCAGACGTTAGCCCATCCCCGCTGGTCCCGAGACTTCTGTCCACCCGTCCACCTCCATGGAGCCGCCCTGTCGCCCGGCCCCGACAGCAGCGCTCCGTGGAAGCCCTTATGGGTGGAAACTGGGAATGCTCCCCTAATTTATTCCTTCCTGGGCCTCCAGAGCACTGGCTGTGTTGTGATGCAAATAATGTCAGCAGCCACTAATTAGAGAAATAAAACATTAGGTTGGAAGGAAAATTTCAAATGCATTTGCCTATTTAACATCTCTTGTCAAGGCCGTTCATTAAAATTAATAGCAGTTAGTGTTAATAAAAATGATTTTGAATTTCACGAGGCTCTTTTTTCATCTTTGAGGCTCCTATTTTATCAGAATATCTGACTTCTGAGGCCTGCAAGCTGGAAAGACGACACAGCCCTCCCCAGCCATGCTTAGAAGTGCTGCCCCGGAGAGACTCACGCTCACGTCCGCACACACACACACACACACACACACACACCTGCACATGTGTGCACGCACCATTCCGTACAGTTTGACTTCAGTGGATACAAGAGCTACCTGGTGTATTATAGGCAAATCGTGACCATGATTGTTGTCACTGGGAAACAGCCCACACTTCCGTGGTGGCAGGGGAGGCTCTGGACATGGGGAAGTCTAATTAGGCTGGTTTCAGCCGCCTACCTCCCTCTTGCATTGGCCCCCGATGAAGATGCGGTCCTTTGCACAGAGAACTGCTCTAGATCGTGTCCTGGCTAGGAAAACACGCGTTGTCCACTCCCCAGAGGAAGAGGGAGAGTTAATTACAGTTAATTAGTTCAGAGGAGCTGTCAGCAAGCAGCGAGGGCCTCGGGCCTGCTGCTGTCCCCACCCTTGGACGGCACCTGCTGCTCTGCCCTCGCCTTACAAACGCCCTGACTGAGGGGCCGAGGGCCCAGGGTCATTCACAAGGACTTAATAAGGACGAGTGTTTAAAATAAAACACAGCGACCTGCATCTAACTTAGGGCAGGCCAAGCGCATGCCAGCTGCCTGGTGGACAGAGGTCTGAGAGACCTGAAGGGCCCCTGGAGTTCTTCGGGAGGAAGGATCAGAGGACGCCCAGGGAAGGGGGCAGGACCTCAGGGTGCTTAGGGGGAGGAATTGGCCTCCATGCTGCAAGACACTGAGCTGTGCCAGCGGAGCCCGGGGCCTTGGGTGGGCTGCGTCCACACCTGGGCCTGCAGCCAGCATCTGTCTACACGACCAGCTGCCCTGTCTGTGTGGCCCTCTGCCCTGTCTACACGGCCCTCTGCCCTGACCGTCTACACGGCCCTCTGCCCTGACTGTCTACACGGCCCTCTGCCCTGACTGTCTACACAGCCCCCTGTGGCCCCCTCACTCCCTGGCACCTTCCAGCACTCTGCGGCTGGAGCTGCGGGCATCCCGGAAGCAGCTGGCAGGGCTGGTCCTGGCTCGGGCTGGGCAGCCGGGATCCCCGTGGCCTGAGTGAGCAGGCCTGAGCCCAGTTCTGCTTCGGGGGGGTTGCGGCTGGGCCAGGCGAGGCTGTGCTGCAGATGCTCGTGGAGGCCAGGGGTGGAGGAGGCCCAGGGAGGTCAGAGCGCAGGGAGGTCGGCTCCTGGAACCTGGTCTTCTGCCACGGCCACGGAGTCAGAAGCACTTGGCCCAGGAGAGACGCTGTCTGGTGGCTCCTGGCGGTCCTCTCATTGCAGCTCTGTGTGCCAGGAGCAGTGGTCCCTGCTGGAAAGGCACCGCCTGCCACCCCAGTGACCTCTGCAGGACCGCAGGGCAGAGGCGGAGGAAGGGGCACATGATGGGGTGAGGTTGAACCACACGGCGTTGCCCCACCTGCCACAGCCTCCCTTCCCACCTGCCAGGTCAAGGGCATTTTAAGGAAGCTTTGCCCTCTGCGTCTACAGTAGGTGTAGCAACTCGCTACTACTACAAGTTTCAACTCGCCCTTACCTCACCACAGTGCTACTCCAGCAGAACGAACACCCTTATCCCTCAGGAGGTTGCTTCAAGTTGTGTGAACTCTGCTAAGTAAGTTCTGCGTGACTTCTGCACACCACCCTTCTGAGCCCCACGATCTACAGGAGAAAAGGTCTCACCTGGTATATGTCAGTGCTGCCATCACAGGACACAGCACCGATACCACACCTGAAAGGAGAGGTTTGACTTGGCTCACGATTTCAGAGGATTCAGTCCATGGTTGATGCTCCAAGGCAGAAACATCGTGGTAGCAGGGTAAGGTGAAGGAAGGCTAGCTCATGGCAGCTGGGAAGCAGAGCAGAAGGAACAGCACCAGAGAGTGAACCTGCCTGCAGGTCCTAAAAGAAACGGGGGTCTCGAGGAGAGGGCATGGAGATGGGGGAGGGCAAGGCTGGGGAGAGAGAAAGGAAGACAAGACGAACAATCCCGATCAAGTCTTCGTTTATTGCGGAAATGTTCAAGGTTTATATAGAAATGGGAGTGGAAGCTGTCATCGTATGGGGGCGTGGCCAGGCCGTCGTCACTTCCTGGTGGGACAGGGGAGGATCATGGGAAATGTAGGCTGACGCACCAGATGCCCACAGGCCAGGGAGGCGGGGCGGCATCTGTGAAGGTTTACCACTCTCTACAAGAGAGGAAATGCACACAGACCAGATACGGTCCCCAAGGCCACACCTCGAGAAGCCACCCAGACACAACTGGAGGTCTGCTCTTCCAGTGTCCTAGGTAGCTCCAAAGCCAATCAAGCTGACCCCCACGCCAGCTTAATCACCACCACTGGCAACTATTTCTCTTAATGTGTCTCCTCAGCAACAGTGCTGCTTGATTCTGCTGACCACATATGAATTTCAGGTAACCAAAAGCACCTTAGAGTAAGTGTATGTTAAATGCTGCCTGGAACACAACTTATACTTCAAAAGTATCCAGTGTTTCCGAAGATTCAAGTGTAACCGGATGTATTGTACTTAGCAACTCTGTTATTGACATATTCCTGTTAGAATGTCGTATTACCCACGTCATTATGATGTCATCACATGTGCTATTTCTCTCATCTAGAATACAACTGTGACGTCTGGAAGTGGGCTACTTCTGTCCGGTATAAGAACTAAAAGCCACAGAGTGAAGAGCTCAGAGGACCCTGACACAGCCACGGGCTGGTTTATCTTAGACACCAATGGGAGCACACTAGGTGTGGCCCATCCCCAGCCGACACAAGACGCTCATGCCAGGGCGGGAGGATGTGTGGAAACGCTCAGCCTGCTGTGAAACTTTTATGTGAACCTAAAACTGCTCTACATTATAAAATCTACTTGAAAAGTAAACACAACGTGTCCGTGTGCTCGCATATCAGAATCTGCTTGCGAGGTCAGCGGAATCCAGCTTCCTGGGCACAAAGCTACGAGGACCCCCAACTGGACGGACGGTCAGGCAGCCAGGGAAGGGTGACCAGACGCCTGCAAGCTCCTCGGCGGGGGCGCACGGGAGTCCGGCGTGCCGCAGGCAGAGGATGCGGAACTGCGGCTGCCGGCCCCAGGATGACCGGCGCCTGCACTGCCCTGCTCCCGTCGGGCCATCGCTTCCTCGTGAAGCAGCTTGGGTCGCTGTGACACCGCCCGAGCTCATCGGGTTCTAACAGGACATGTCTCCTGCGGGCCGAAGCTGGGAGGCTTCCGTCCTTCACCCTCAGCCCCTGACCATCGGTCCCGTGGCCCCGACCTTGGGAAGGCAAAGTCTTCCCACAGGGGCGCAACAGGAACAGAAAACAGAAGAGGGCAGCAAGGGCGCAGGTCCCACTGGCCCCCTCAAGGGCACGAGGCGCACCCCAGGTGACCGGCCACCTCTGCTGGGCCCCATGTGGTTAGGGATCCATGCACACGGGATAGCACCCCCGGGGGCCAAGCCTTCAGCACGGGGCCCTGGGGACACTTACACCCAGTGTCCAGCAGCTGCTGCGCCCATGGACGTCAGCCCTGTCCTCACCCAGCGCCCTGGACCCCGAGGGCAGCGTGCCTTCACCATGCACAGACAGGGAAACTGAGGCAGCCTCAGCAGACACCAGATTGGAGCTCCAAGCTGTCCTTCCCACACCCCACTCCCTCTGCCGGGGTTCTTTATAAATCTCTCTCAGCTCAGGAATTGAGTTTTAAAAATCAAAACAATTAAATCTTATTTTTAAATTTTTTTAAACTTAGATATTTATAAGCTCTAGTGTGCATTTTGCCTGTAATTTTTAATGGATAACATCAAACATTTTAGAAGAAATCTATTTTTTGGAAAACCATAATTTGGTTGTTTTTACTTCATTCATTTGGTTTACTGTATGTGCGACTTTTTTTGATGAAAATGGCATTTAAACATAAGCTTTGAATAAATTACTTTTTAATTTGTGGAATTACTCTTGCTGGTAAAACAGATTACGGTTTGTGAAAAATCTTGATTACTACAAGATAAAGAGAGACTGTAGTGAAAAGCGTGAGATCGATAGACCAAAGTGGCGGGGTGGTGCACACCTACAGTGCCCACACTCTCTGAATCTGACTTAGACCTTATTTAAAAAAAAAAGAATTAGAAAAGGGCTGGGACATAGCCCAGTGGGCAGGCCCCGGGTTCAATGCCCAATGCCACGCACACTCACATAAACTGACAGAACACATACATAATGTGTACATGACGCTGTCTTTATTTCATCGTGAACCCGAACACTTGACACGCGGGTAAGCTCTGACTCCAGGCCCCACGCACGCCTCACTGGCACGTGCGCTGCGAGGTCTTCACTGGTGGGCGCGGGGTCACAGGGTGAAGTCCCCTACTCCTCGCAGCACAGAAGTCCACCTCACAAACAGTCCTCTTCAGACTCCCAGAAGCCGGCCTCCTTCGTGACTGGCCCTGTGCCGTGCTGCTGATGGGGCACCCCTTAGTTCTGGACGCTGGCAGGTCTGAGGGGCTCGGGGGAGCTCCCGGGTACTCCAAGGTCTCCTGGAGGAGGTGTGACAATCATTAGGAAGCTGCCGCTGAGGCAGCCAGCGGCCCGGCACGCAGAGCTGGCCTACGCAGCAAGGGGATGGCCGGAGCCAAGGACCCTGCAGACCCTTGTGATTGGGGCCACACCGGGGCTGCGCTGGGGGGCACGTTTGCCTCTGGCAGAGCTCCGGGGGACCTCGAGTGTCAGTTCTCTCTGAGGCCACAACGTGCAGCACGGCGGCCCTCGGCACAGCAGCACTCGGCACGGCTTCAGCGTGCCTGCCCGACCTGGCCATTCTGCACGGCATATGTCCAGAGACACAGCGTGGGCCTGCTGAGGAGCCACCTGCACCCACATCCTACTGAGGCCGTCCACTCCTGTGGGAAAAGGCCCAGGACCCTGGAAGGAGGAGCCACCCCGTGGGATACCTGCAGCCAGGCCTCCCCGGGACCTGGGAGGCGAGGGGGGCAGAGTGGGGCTGGGCACCTGGGCCACGTGAGGCTCAGTGCGTGCGTGCTGCTGCTTAAAGATGACAGTGGCAGAGTCAAGATCCCTTCACAGCCAGAGGGGCCCTGGAGTGCCCGCCGCCACCGAGCCTGGGCTGGGCCTCGCCCTCGCAGTCCTGCCCGCTGACTCCGGTCTGTCACCACCCAGGGTGCTCACCTGAGGGACTGCCGTGAATCACGTGACCATTAGGAAACAGATGGCTTTCCCTGCCTGGGAGCCAGGGAGAAGGCCTCTGGCCTCCTGCACAGCCTCCATGCACGGTGGTGCAGGGCTGGCATCCCAGCGCTCTGTGAGGCTGAAGCAGGAGGATCACAATTTCAGGCCTGGCCTGGGTAACTCTGACTTGGTGAGACCTGGGGTGGGGGTGGGGGGTTGGATGCAGCTCACTGCAAGCTCTGGGTTCAATCCCCCGTACTGAGTGAATAAACAAATCAAGACTCCACTGCTTCTTCGAAAAAGGCACCCGCTCTGCGCTGCCCCCACCTGGGCGCAGCTGTCCCAGACCGGCCTCGTGCAGGCACCCTGCAGCCCACCGTCGCCCAGGCAGGGTTGTGCCACCTTCCTGGGTGCAGGTCGCAGACACCCACTGTGGGGCCAAGGAGGATGCCCCGAGGTGTGTGGGGCCCACCACGTCCCCAGGTCCCCAACAAGGCAGGACCCCAAGGTTTACAGAGTGCTGATCTGTGGGGACCCTGCCTGTCCCTGCCATGTGTGGGTGCCTCTGGCAGGCCCTGGGCTTCGAGGCCAGTTCCCCTACCCCGCAGGGGGCTGTGTGGGGCTCCTAGGTGCCTGGAGCTGAGACCGCGGTGCCTGCCCCAGGATGGCAACACAGGAAAGCAGTGGGGGTGCTAAAGGCTGGGCTGGAGACTCTTCTGACGCTGCAGCTACGGGCTGTCCCGGCCACAGGCCCTGAGGAGCCCGGCTGTCCTGGTCACGGCCTCCACGAGTCACCAGGTGCACCGAGGCACGGCAGGGGGAGTGCGAAGCGACACCAGGCCTTCTGTCAAGGAGAGAGGGAGCATCCTGGCCGTGGCTGGAAGCTGTGCGGGTGGCGCGAAGCTGGGTCAGGATCTAGGGACATCCGGGGGGCACGTGGACCCCACCTCCGGGCGCAGGCGGAGGCCGGGATCGCAGCGTCTCTTAGCCGGGGCACAGATTCGTGTAGAGACGACCGGAAGGGACGCCCGCCGCGACCAGGGCAGGGCAGCTTGGGCGCAGGGTCCCACCCGAGCAGCACGGGGACCCCAGGGGAGCGGGCGGCGGTGTCCGGCGGGTAGGGGGCGCGGAGCCCTCAGTCCCAGGAGAGGCGGACTCCCCACCGGGGCAGAGCCCGGGTAAAAACGCGAGGGCCGGAGGGGCGGGGAGGAGGCGGCTGCGCGGGGCTGCGGCCCGGCCCGCGGTTCCGAACGACGCAGGCGGCCGCTCCCGGGCGCCCCCTCCCGACCCGGAGACTCGGCTCCGCCTTCGCGGCCTCGGCGCCCGGCCCTGCGGAGCCGCAGTGGGGTGCGGGACCCAGGGGACCTGCGGACCCACACCCGCGCCCAGCGAAGGCGCCGCGCCCGGCCGCCGGCCCAGCAGGATCTGAACCCGGCGCCCCCAGCCCGCCGGGACCCCTTGGCCTTGCGCCTCCCCCGGCCTCGGCCCGCGCGGCGGGCGGCGGGCAGGCTCGGCCCGCTGACTTGGATCGGCCTTATTAATTCCAGTTGCGCTCGATTTGTTTGCATTTCCCCCTTTTCCTCTGAAATCACTGTTTATGGCAGCAAACGAAAAAGTGCCCGCCGGTGGACCGAGGCGACGAGGGGACTTCGGAGAAGGGCGGCGGGCGCGCTTCCCCGAAAGGTGGCCCGGGGGCAGGGCGGGCCCGGGAGCGCTTCTTGGAATTCATTACTCAAGAGCTTTAACTAATTACCATATCAGAGGAATGAAAAAGCAAATATTTCTTAAAATAACCGAAGGTAATTATAACCCTGTTGTTGACACTAACGATTAATAATTGATCAGGAGTTACACACAATAAATTGTCAATTTATCTCCCCACAAAAGTGCGCACGCGCTGCATGGCCCCTCGGGCCGGCCGCTCCCGGGAAGGGCAGGGTTCCCGGCCCGGCCTGGCCCTCGGTGCCCTGGCGATGTTCGGCGGACTCGTTTTCAGCCCCACGCAGAACACCGCGACTCTGGGCCGCTTTCAGGAGGATGTCCTTGTGATCTTGGAGGCAGATTTAAAGCAACTGAAAATTCTTCCTCCTTCCTTTTACCTGGGAGTGCAGGAGCACACCGCGTTCCGGACTCGCTCGGGACCAGCCGCCAGGGTCCTCCCGCAGCGCCTCCCTTTCACCTTTCTCGGAAGGAGAGCCTTCAGCCTCCCAGTGGGGAACGCGAGCCTGTGCCCTCGGGAAGGGTGGAGGCCAGAGGTCCCCGCTGAGAAGGGGTCCGAACCCCAGGACCAGGGCCAGTGTGCAGCCTCTGACCTCCCAGGAGCTGAGGTCCCTGTGTTTACGGGTGCCGGCGCCTGGGTCCCGCCAGAGCGGAGGGAGGGTTCGCTGTGACCAATAGAAAGTCATTTTCTGCAGCTGGAAAATTATATTGTCATAGATTACTTCTCCTTAAAATAAGCCTTTAAAATATCCGTAGGGATTTGTCACTTGCATAAAGGTTTGAAAATACATCAAAGGGACATCTCCCCCTTGTGATTTGTAGAAATTCAAATCATATTAATCGTCATATCCACGTATCACAGACATCCGTGCGTTTCCCAAGATCGCCGCTCCGGTGAACACATTTTGAAACATCTTAAATGCTGTTTCTGTAAAAGTGTTTTAAAAACACACATCTACCCTATATCTTTAATTTGGATTTTAACTGCACATTTTTCTTGGGATCGTCCTTATTCTTTGAAAAAAAATATATGGTGATAACCATTGTGTACTGTTATTTGGAAGAAACTTTGGAATAATTCCTACTCATATAAATTCAAAAAGGCTTGCCTCTGACTGCATCTCAACTGAGTGGAAATTATTTTTTCCCACACCGATGTCTGTGTCCCAGCACTGGTAGTTCAGCATGGGCTTATTCTATCACCTTAAAAAGGAAAGCGCACACTTCACTTGCAGCCTCTTTACCAAATATTTAAGTGTAAGTGGACTTGACCCCGGATGGCAGCCTGGCTGGCCCCTGCCTGCCCCTCCTGGGGCCGGAACCTCCCAGAGCCTGCGGCTCCGAGCCCCACCGCTCAGGGACCCCACCTCCCTGGGCGCTCGGGCGGTGGCAGGGGGTGTCCGGGGCCAGATTCCAGGGCGCCCCTCGCCCCTGCCCTCCCTCCCTCCTCTGGGCTCTCTGGCTCTCCAGCTTCTCCGAAGACAAAGGTAGAAGTTCTTTTCAAGTCCCAAAGTCAGTCGCTGGGCAGCTTTGCAGAAACAATAACGCTTTTATTGGGAACAAATGTTGACATTTGATGGCGCGGGCGGCAGCGCCCCGGGGCTCCCAGCAGCACCCGACCCCTGGGGCCCACCTGAGACTAAGGCGCGAAGCCGATAAATCAGCTCTAATGAAGCTGCAGGCCAGAGGGCAGGGGGGCTGTCGAGGCCGGAGCGCGGGCGGGCGCAGGGCCCAGGAGCAGGGAGCCGCCTGGGCCTGTCCCCATAGCAAGGCCGAAGCCCCCAAAGCCCCAGCGCCTTGGCCCCTGGGCTCTGTTCCTCCCCGCACCTTAGTCAGCAGCTGCAAAGGAGTGTCTTGGCCGCAGCCACTTTGATTAACAAGTTTTTAAAGCACAAGTAAACCTCAGCTGTCAGCCTCCTTCCCCAGCGAGGGGTCTGTCTGTCTGCCTCTCCTCTGCTCTTCTCCCAACAACCCACCGGGAGAGCTCATAAATTCCTCCACAATGCTTCTGAAAAGATCCCTCAACGCACCTGCAGGGTTCACGTTCTTAGTGAGTATCTAAAAATCAAGTTCTTCGGAAAGAAAGCCAGGTCAGGAGGCAGCCGGTGAGTTAGGGAAAGCTGCAGTCATTACTGCGCAGGTAAACATCAAAGCGGCCTCTCCAGGCCCGCAGGTCTCCGGCTGCCCTGAGCGTTCACCAGCTGAAAGGTGCACCTCACGGGGGTCCGGCGGGTGTGCGCAGAAGGGGCCAGGATCCCAGGCCCGGTAAGGCAGCCTCCCCGTTCCAGAGGAGGGGTGGCTACTCGGGCTTCAGGTTCTGAACGTTGGAGGTTTCCACCCCCACACACTGCGTTCCCTTCAGAGACAACGGCCCCCCACGCCACCTCTTCATCAGAGTTGGTTTTCTGGTGCTGGGTTTGTTAAATATCGCTAACTTTCACTCTTTCCACTGAAACCCCCGAAATAGCCTCATTATACTGTAACACTGCATTTAACAGAGATACTGCAGCTTCCTGCATGCTATTCCCTGAAGATTCAAGAAATATAGCTCATAGTAACAAACTACTTGATCCCTTGATAGCTCAATGTAAAATACTTCCTAGAGGGGAAAATCATGATCTTCATGGAAATTCTAAGGTTTTGTGTCTGAAACCAAAACCAGAAAATGCACTCAAAGCTCCGTCTTCCTCCCCAGACCTCCTATTTGTTGGCCGCCAGAAGCGCTAGGCGGGGTGGCCTGGGGTCCGTGGGAAAAAGCTTCCCCCCTGCCAACAGGCAGCTCAGCTCCAGCACTGCCATTTCCACGACTGGGGGAGGCGAGCAGAGCAGAGGAAAAAGGAGAGCGAAGCGCAGCTCTGCACCCCAGAGGTTTACGCTACGTCTGACCTCCAAATGCCTGTGTGCTCGCAGCCAGCAGCAGGCGGAAGCAGGACGGGAGATCGGAAAACCCCCCCCCACCGTCTGTCCTCCCCGGGCCGCCGCGGCACACAGCCCTCCCCGCCGCGTCCAGCCAACAGTCCCCTGGCTTTGCTCAAGTACCTGAGGTTACTTTCAAATACCCTTTCTAACAAGACCCCAGCAAGAGGCCACTAATTTCTATGGCACAAAAAGCCACTGGAGAGAGATCCGTTTGTCAATATCAGCCGGGCCAGCAATTTCCCATCCTCAGACACATCGGCCTATCAGAGTTGGCAGATGTTTAGACAAGATTTTATAAATCGTTCAGTCGCAGCCCGTAATGAACCCCAACTGACCATTCCAAAGCAGCTAAAAGCACCCGAGCCCTCCCCTGCTGGGATCCAATAACGCTCTCACCCCGCACCATTATTAATCATGGTATAAAATAGGTGAACCTCTTGAAAAATAAGTGTATGATTGATTAAAGGGCAATCTAAGAAGCCATTAGTCTTGTTTTATAACCGTGAGTTATATTCACTCAATTTATCTTTGGAGAGGAAATAAATGATTGTTCATTTCTTTCCTGAAATTATATTATATGGATAGCCACATAATTTTGCCGAAAATTAAAGTGACAGCATTGTTGGTTTTACGATTCCAACCACAGAGGATGCACTCCTGGGCTGCAAATTTTAGACTTGTCCTATAATTAGGAAGTAAGGACAATAAAGACACAATAATCTAACTTTTCTTGGGTGAGGGTCAGGGTAAGGACCTTTGAAAGGAAACTGTCTCCCTTTCCCGGGTGTTAAAGGGAGGCGTGTGAAAAGGAAAGTTCAGAGACCTTCAAAGAATCTGAATAATCTATGTTAATTTTGATGATTGTGATTTAAAAAAAACCCAATTCTTTCCCCAGTAATTTCTCCTAGGGGGAGAACTCGCCATTATCAATAGCATGAGGCTTCTCCAGCGTCCTTTGCTGAGGAAATTCCAAAGCCAGCATCACAAATAAATATATAATGCACAAGAGTGTCAAATCATTTTATTGTCCAAGTCTTAAAAATTTACACTAACAAGGAATTTACATATTCAGAAAACAAAATTTCTTTTGCAATACATCTGTATATAAATAATCTAGAACCACTTGTATCTCCCTGGTGTAGATCTCTTTCATCTGCCTGTTTTTTTCCTCCTTATGAGCAGGGCGAGAAAGGAGTTTACTTCACCCAGCTTTTCATTAAAAACACGAACTGCGCTCACCTATGGGGTCCCAGCCTTAGGGCTCCAGACTCCAGTCTCTCTCCTGGAAAAATGAGCCCCAAACACCATATTATTGTAGGCTAGTCTGTTTTTATTTACAATGTAAGATATAAATTAGTAAAGAATTCATGTTAAACAACCAACAAAGATTGTATAACCAGCAATGTTCAAATAAAAACCAGGCAGAATTTATTTACAAAAAGTTTAGATTCCATTGCAATACAACTTGCATAAATTACTAGAAGCTTTATATCATTATAAAAATAAATATCAAATTTGTTTCCACTTGTGAAGTACTCAAGTTCTTCAATCACGTTTTATTTCTACTGTGTACATCTTTTACAAATAAATTTTACAGTAAACCCTATCACACCTATAGAATATATACCGTGGCAATGAAGTGATCAAGTCAAGATATCCTGAGAAAAAACAGATTGTTTCCAAAAGTCACACGTACATGGGGAAAGCTACACTATGCCGACAAGTTCACATACACCCACACAGCAGCGTGCTGTGATCCTCGGGGTCTGGGGCTGACAGTGCCGAGCGGGGCTCTCGCTTTTACAGCGGCACAAGACACGGCCCGGATTTACAGATCGGGTTTTTCTATCTGTGTATTTATGAGCTTGGGAACAGAATGGCCTGCTGACTTTTTTTTTTCCAAAGCAATTGTGACACCTACCTGTGGACCAAGGAAAAAACCAAATCATCCCAAATCCTTCAGCCTCACACCAATAACAGGTTCACCTCTCTTCCTCTCAAGATACGGGATTAGTAATTTTGTCTGGCTGGATAGGAAGGCATTTTAAAGGGTTTGCTGTGAGCCAGGAGAAATGCAGGGCCCTGTCTAGGCCACCAGGACACAGGCCAAGGGCAGGCCTGCTAACAGCTACTGCTTTGTGTCTCCTCTTCCCCTGCGAACATCTACAGAAAGGTTCTGAGCTGAGTTTGGGTAGCTTCCTCATCAAAGCAGGTGTCTGCTACGTTTCTAGCACAGTGAAAGCTGTTTCAAAGGACACACAAATGCCCAGATTCTAATCATCTATTTTTTCAAAGAGAAAACAATAGCAGTGTTGTCATATATATTGCAGTCAGGGTGATTTTTCAATGCAGAATTTGAGCAGAAGAGGGAATCTATAAAACAGAGCAGATCCCCCCTTAGAGGGAGAAAGACCACAGGAGATGCGGGCTCTGCGGCACCGGCAGCCAGCTGACACCTGGAGGGGCCTCCCGGGTGGAGCAGCACTGGGTGCCCACTTACGTGCCCCGCCGCCGAGCTTGGCCCTTCTATAGGTAGGGCTGGACGCCTGCGCCAACCACCGTGCAGCCCTCGCTGGCATCTGTCAGGGGAGGGGGCAGTGCGTGAGAACCGGACCCAGGACGCTGGCTGCCAACAGCCAAGCCCCCGGCGCGCCCCAGCCAGGAGTGGAGCCCAGGGTGGGCACCTCCTCAGTCTGAGATGAATTCTGGCTTTGTTCCCCAGTGCTCGTTCCTTTCCTCCCCTCCCCGCCCCTCCCCAGCGCCTTCCCCAGGTGCCCCGAATTACGCACAGCAGAGGCAGCACAGAAAAGGGAAGAGGAAAGGGGAGAGAAATCAGGCCTCTGCGAGAAACTGCCAGTCTTTCCTTTCCTTCCCTTCCGAGCAAAGACAGAGGGGGAAATCAGCTGAGACCCTACTTTACCAGCCAGGCAGAGCCCGAGACAGGAGGAGGCCTGAACTCCCTCCGCAGGGAGCCGGGCTGTAATTGGCATTTTGTGGCAATGTGTGTTTGCCAAAACCCAAACAGTTATGATGATAATATTAATCATCAATTAAATAAAAAGTAAATAATAACAGGGTAGATCTAAAAGGCAGGCTCCAACCTCTTTCACTTCACTGGCAACCCTTCTCCCCCAACTCACTTCTGCCTAATTCCGAGTCCAACCAGTGGCTCCTCCCGTCTTTCCGGGAACCCCAGCCTCACCCCGGGCCCCAGGCGCCATGTCTCTAGCCCATCAGGTCCTCCCCGCAGCACCCCGCAGGACCCGGCAACCTACCTTTCTTGGGCTCGTAGCCGCCCGGGGGCCGGTAGTGTGGCTCCAGCGGGTGCGCACCCGCCTTGCCCGCGTCGCTGGCTGGCTTGGGTGCCGCGTGCAGCGCCTCGCTGGGGGCCGCGGCAGCCGCGTTGTAGCGCAGGAGGCCCTGGCCCTGCAGCGCCGCGTTCAAGTTCCCGTAGTTTGTGTAGTTGCCATAGAAGGGCGCCGTGTAGTAGAGGTGGCGGCCGAGCAGCGGGGAGGCGGGGTAGGGCGAGCCGCCAGGGGCGGCCCCGGTCGAGGCGGGAGCAGCAGCGGCGGGCAGCCCCGGTGGCGCGCAGCCCGGGCCCAGGCTCGGCTGCTTGAGGTCCGACGTGGCGATCTCGGCCAGCGACCACAGCTTGGGCTTGCTGGCTGGTGGTGGCGCGCCCGGCGACGTCCGACTACCCAGGGGTGTCTTGCCGCCTGCGCGGGGCGCTGCCTCGGGCGCGGGGCTCAGCAGCGGCGCCTCCACGCCAGTGAGCGGCGACGAGGTCACCGGCTTGGGCGGCGCCAGGTCCCGCTCACAGTCGTCCTCGTCGTCCTCGTCGTCGTCCTCCAGGTCGTCGTACCTGTGCTTGCACTCGGAGCCCGACTCGCACAGGGGGTCGCCGGCGCGGCAAGGCAGCTTCTCCCCGTCCGACTCAGCGGAGCAGGAGTGATCCGTGAGCGAGTCCACGTGCAGGCTGATCCCTGAGGGGCGGGGTGGGCACGGTCGGTGGCGCCTGGAGCTCCAAGGCCTCCCGCACTCGGTGCCTCCCTTCACCCCACACAACAGCAGGCACGTAGCACCCAGGCCTCCCCAAGCATGCGCGGACCCTGAGGCCAGGTCCCTCGGCCGGCTCAGCGCTGGGCGACCGGTTTCCAGGCGGGACCTGGGTTTCGCGTCGGCCGCGCCCTCCCTTCCCCGCCTGGGGAGAAGCTCCCGCCTCTGGCCGCGGCCCTGCTCACCTTCGTCCTCCGCCGAGGTCTCCGTGCCCTCCTGCGCCTTGTCCGGACTCTCGTCCTTGCTGCGCGCCGCGTCGCCGTCCTCCTCGTCCTCGTCCTCGCTTTTGTTCCTCGGGGCCCAGGTCATCTTGTTCTCCTTCTTGAGGCGCCGGCGCGCGTTGGCGAACCAGGTGGAGACCTGCGTGAGGGTCATCTTGGTGATGATGGCCAGCATGATCTTCTCGCCCTTGGTGGGGTAGGGGTTTTTGCGGTGCTCCTGCAGCCAGGCCTTCAGCGTGGCCGTGGCGTCACGCGTGGCGTTCTTGCGGTACGCCGGGTCGTTGAGCTGGTATGGGTAGGCCGCGCTCCCATAAGGGTGGTAGCTGATGGCGCCCGTCATCCCGGTCGTGTGTGCGTCGTAGGGCGCGCCCTGCAACCGACAGTAGCGCGTGAGTGGGTGCGCAGGACCTGGCGGGCTGCACCCCGGAGGTGACCCTGCCTCCCACCCGTGAGCGCCGTTCAGCCCCTGGGTCTCCCGCGCTGGGGCCACGCTGCCCTTTGCAAAACAGCAACAAAAATCGGCGGGTGATTTAGCCAGTTGGTGACCACAAAAAGCACTGCAGTTTTATACCCGAATTGACGCTGTTTCACTTTTCTAAACCCACACGTCTCCTCCTAAATGCTGGGAGCCGTGCGTGCGTGCAATGTACACAAACACACGCACCTCGCGCTCCGGCCTGCGGGTACTTTCTTGATATCTGAATTTCCCCGGAAGCTTGCGGCGGCCTCCCACCCCCCTGCCCACCCTTATATGGCTCTAAAAAAACACCCCAGAGCTCCCACTCTGCTATTCACCGCACTAAAGCTCCCTAAATCCAATTTGCAACTCAGAAGCCAGTCACCGTTTCGAATTCTTCAAATACGCAGTAATTAGCATTTTAATTCATGCTTTAACGTTTAAATTCGAGACGTTTGCAGCCCTCTCTGCGGCCTCCGCCACTCCGCCGCTGCCCAGGAATTCCACCGAGGGCGGCAGCGGCGACTGCCCCCAAACGACCTAGATCACCGCCGCCCGGCCCCGGCTGTGTCCTCGAGGCGCGCGAGCCGACTCGGGTCTCCAGGGCAGGCGCTGCTCCCGGTGCCCGGCCCTCCGCGCCCGCCGAGACGTTTCTCTCAAGCCGAGCCCAGGGCGCTTCAGGTCTGGCCCCGAAGCTGCAGCCCGGGCTCTGCTCCCTCCCGCTGCCCGCGGCCCGGCCGCTGGGCTAGCGCCGCCCGGAAGCCCTGCGCCCACCCTCGTACCCCGGGCCAGCGCGAACGGCCGGCCCGTCCGGACCCCGGCAGGCTGCACGAAGCCGGGGACAGACCCCTGCCCGGCCGAGCGCGCTTTCCAGGCTCCTAAGAAAATTCTCCCGGCAGCCAAGCAGAGCACCCCGGCACCGCCGTCTCCCACCCGCGCGGGTCAGACTCCGGAGTCGCCGCTCGCACCTCCTCCCGGGGCCCGCGCTGCCGGCCTCCAGCCCACCCGCGCGAGCCGCACCCCGAGCCGGCGCCGCGTCCTCCGCGGCCCCCCGCGCGATTACCATGTAGGATGGGAAGCCGGCGGCGGCGGCGTCGGCCGAGTACTGCAGCGGGCTGCCGAAGCCGGTGGCCGCCTGCGCCGTGAAGGCCGCGGAGCCCGGGTACGGGCTGAACGCCGAGCCGGACGCCGAGCGCGCCAGCTCCTCGCTGCGCGGCGCCGCCAGCGCGGACGCGCCGTAGGCCGGGCACGAGTAGAGCGCCAGCGAGCCGGGCGCCTGGTACAGGTAGCCCTGCGGGTAGGACATGGTGGGCGCGGGGCCCGCGTCACGCCGAGCAGCGGGCAGCGCGCGCGGCGCCCTCCATCCACGCCCGGCCGGGGCGCAGCGCGGCGGCGGGCACCGGGGCCGCGGGGCCGGGGCTGGCTGGCCCGGGCACTCGCCGGGCGGCTGTGGACCGGGGATCGGCCGGGCGGAGGCGGTGGCGGCGGCGGCGGCGCGGAGCCGGTGGGCGCAGCCGCGCGCCAGGCCGGCGGTCGGGGTTTGGGGGAGTCTGGAGTCGGGAGTGAGGAGTTGAGGAAGGAGCGCTCGAGTTTCCGAGGGACATTGGAACGCGGAGCTGTCCGTCACGCGCTCATCTGCATATTCGGGTGCCCGCCCTTCCCCTGCTCCGCCCGCTCCCGCCGCCGGCCACGGCCGGGGGAGGGGCGGCGAGGCGCGCGGGGAGGGGCGGCGGGGAGAGGGGCGGGCGCGGGGAGGGACGCGCAGGCTTTTGTGGCGCAGCCGCCTCGCGCGCGCGCCCGGGCTCAGGCTCCGGCCCCGGCCCTGGCCCCGGCCCCGGCCCGGACCTGGGCACTGGCCCTGCAGCTGGACCTGGCGGAGCCGCGCGCCCGGGCCCGCACCCCTCCCACTCGCACGTACTACCAGCCGCCTACCCGATCACCTCCGTCCCCTCCGGCCGCACAACGGCCACCGCCCCGCCCCCCTCGCCCTCAGTGGGCGACTCCGAGGCCGCCGCGGTCCGACTCAGCCAAGACTACCGAGGCGCCCCCTCGCGCGCCCCTCGGCGCCCCGCTTCTGCCGGATCCCCGTGTCCAGGCCGGAGGACAGGACGGGGACACGCGTGGCCCGGGTCCTCCGTACAGTGCCGCGCGCGGCTCTCCCACTTCCGCGGCCCGAGCTGCCTTCCCTGTGGCCTCGCAGGTCTGGTCTCCTGCCCCCCGGGCCTTGCCAGGCGCCGACTCGGAGCCGGGGCGCCTCACTCTGCGGCTGCCGGCAGTTCCTGGCGGTGAAGTTTCGTCCCCAAGTCGCAGAGGGACGTCAGGCCCTGGCGTAGGACTCTCCAGAAGCTCGCTGCCAGGGCTTCGCTCGAGAAAACGCCACCCCCAAAGAATTTTGTTTTTTATTTGGTTTCCATAAGTTGACGCCTCCTTCGGACTGGGGGAAAGACGGCCTTTGGCGTGAACCTTGTCGCCGCCGCACCGGGAAGGGACGAGAGGGCAGCCGGCTGGTGGCCTGGCACAGTCGCATCACAGGTGGCTCAGGTAACCTAAGGGCGGCTCAGGACGGGGGCCCAGGGCAAGAGGTTGTCTGCGGCCCTTGGGTCCCCAGCCCCTAAAGCCCGCCACCCCTGTCTCTCTCCTTCACCCGAGAATGGCAGGAGAGGGGGTCTGGCGACCAGGCCTGTTGGGGTCGCCAGTGGGGATGCTTGGGGAGAGCGGAGGGGGCCAGGTGTGTGCTGGCCCCGGTTGGGGTGCCCACCCAACAGGTGTCTTCCCCGGGAGCCCCCGCAGAGGACGCCGATGGGGTCTCTGCGAGCTGGGGCAGAGCGCGGGCCTGCAGCCGCTCCTCCACCTCCAGGTCTGAAGCTGGCAGGGCCTGGTGGCCTCGGGTAACTGCGCGTTTCCCAGGCCTCCGCGTGGGGTGCAGCTGCGGGCAGGAGCGCGAGGCGAGGCTGCGGGTCGGGCTGCATTTTCCTGTTCCCGTGTCCAGGGAACCAGTGGCGAACTGCAGCGTGGAGTTTGACAAGGACCTTCCTCCTCCTCCTTCTCTTCCCCCTCCCCTCCCCCCTTCTCCGGAGAGTTGGCGCGAGTCATTCCTGGTAGGTGCTTTCGGGCTCCTTACACCCCCCAGCCTCTCCCCGTGCCCCCTACGCCCCGCCGGCGAGGAGGGCCCAGCAGTCTGCACTCGGGTGCTGGGATCCCACTTCGGGTATCCTAATTCATTCCAGGGCAGATGCCTTCAATCAGTTACCGTGGAGCGGGAGGGGACGGGTAGAGACAAGGGAGACACACCCTGCACCCGCAGCCAGGTGGAGCCCACCGCAGCAGATCGCGTCCCGGGAAGGAGGCCTTGGGGAAAGCCGAGATGAGAGGCGTGCTCCTGAGAGGGCAGAGGGCCCCAGATCACGTGGCGAGCCGTCCAGTGGGCCTCCGGTCACCCTGCTCTAAGTTGTCTGTTTTTTAAGGTTCTAATTTTTGTCAGCAGGGTCGCCCGGCCTCCATTTCTAAAGAAGGTTTCCTGTGGGGGGTCCCATTAGCACTGGGGCTCCTCCCCTCTCTTTCCTCCCCTCCTCCCATCTACCCTGCCACTTACGGCAAACACACCCCCAGTATGGCTCCGCAGCTGTCGATTTTGACATCAATTAGGGATATAACCAGACAGGCACACGTGAC
>RJWM01035008.1:0-19270 GCA_004363535.1 Dasyprocta punctata | reverse complement strand
AAAAAAACCGTATTGCTAAATACAATAGCTATTGCAAAAGAAAAGTTAATATACCTGAATTGATGAATCTTACATGTCTATATCTGTCAATATCCCCAACCCCTAGGAAGGTAATGATATGCAATATTGTAACTACTGCCAAACTTCAACCACCTCAGTGTGTAAACCTACAATGTTATCGTATCAGATCTGTTGTTGTTGTTTGTCTGTATTTTTTGACTTTTATTTCTAGCTTCTGTATCTATTTTCTCTTAAATAAAAAAAATTAAAAAAAATAAGGGGGAATTGAGATAATATGCATGGTAACGGTTTGAAATGCTCTGTTGCTCTGTGGTAACTGTTTATTCAAATACAATCATCTCACTGAGTGCCCACCCTGGGCTGGAAATCATGCTCAGCACGGGGATTGCAACGCAGAGCAAGCAGGCCCGTGTCCTGTGTACTCCCTGAGCTTGGTGTGATCCAGTCACGGCAAATGGAAATACAATAAGCACTAAGGGAGAGTGTGATGTGGGCCGGATCACTTCCTGGCGGAAGTGTGCACGCTCTGTGATGGAAGAAAACAGTCCAGGAACAATGCTGTCAGCAGGTTGGGGTTAAGAGGTCTGCATGTGAAATGCACTGAGTGAGAGGGGGATGACAGGTCCATGGAGTTGGAAGGAGCAGGGGACAGTAGAGCCTGAGGCTGGGAAGGGGGTCAGTGGGCCACGCCTTGGAGAGCCTGACACTTATGGGTCCTTATCTAAGAGCAAACAGGAAGTCTCTGAGTAGGAGGTGGTGTGAGCAGACCTGCATGTGGATAGCAGATGGGCACTGAGACCAACAGGAGGCTGTGGCAGTAGATGATGGGGCAGGGTGACAGAGCCTGGACTAGTGTGTGGCTGTGGAGATGAACAGAAGTTTACGGGTGGGTGGAGAGGTGTTTAGGGGATAAGAGTGGTGATGTGTTCGAGGAGAGAGTAAATAAACGGTAGGTATGAAGGATGAGGTTGAGGTTTTTGACTGGGACCTCAATGAATGCGGGCAGTGCTCACTGAAATAGAAACAGTGGGAAGAAGTTGAGTGTGGTGGCATGTGGCTGCGATTACTACTCAGGAGGCTGAAGCAGAAAGATTGTAAGTTTGAGGCCAGCCTGGGCAACTTAGCAGAAATCCTTTCTCAAAATAAAAAGGGCCAGGGATATAGCATGTTTGACTAGCATATGTGAGACTCTAGGTTCAGTGCCCAGCACTGAAAGAGATAGAAACAGATGAGAGAGAGACAGAGACAGAGACAGAGAGACAGGGAGAGACAGAAAGAGACAAAGAGAGAGACAGAGAGAGAGACAATGGAAATCCATGGAGACTCAGAAATTGGGCTCTTAAATGGCAGAACTGGAAGTTCCTCTGAGACAAGTGAGAAACTGAAGTAGGCTAGATAGGACTGGCACTCTTAACACCAGTAGTTAGCACATTTTATCTTCTATCTGACTTTTTCTTTAAGAAGTGACTGGGCATGTGCTGAAGCCTTCACAAGCCAGGTCTAAGATACAGCACTTTCCCTTGCAGAGTTGGACTTTTGGTGAGACTAGATGACCATGTGGCATGACAAGTCCTTGGGTGATTGATTACCAAGAATCAGGGCATGCTGCAAAAGAGTGGGGAGGCTTCCTGGGAAAAGTGAGGCTCTAGTAAGGGAAATCTGGTAGGTGAGGGGGACAGGTGGGAAGAAAGACAGCAACCCAGCACCCTGAACAAGAGAACAGAGAACAGCTCCTCTGCTGTGCTGTTCTGGGAGGCAGTGAGATTATAGGCTATAGATGGCAGCATATTTATCAGGTAATATGAGTCACAGAATTCAGTCACATAATGCAGAAATGTATTTGAAGATGTGACACATAGTCTTTAAATTACTGGCTTTCTGTTCCATTGGAATCTTGTTAACAGACAGAGCAGTCATGAAAAACAACAAACATAGGTCCAAATGACATGAACATGGAGTGTCATTTGGGAGGAGTGAAAATATGTATCTACCTCGTGCAGGGCCTTAGGGAGTGTAGTGTTTAACCACCATCTTTGCAAAAATGATTCTTTAAAATAGATGTGAGGTTCTAAAGCGAAAGGGAAGTATAGTGTCAGTTTTGTCTATCTCAGTTGGTTTTGTGCGACTGTAACAGAACATCTGATACCGGAGAATTTGTAATAAGGATAAATGAATTTTTCCCAGTTTTAGAGACTGGAAAATCAAAGATTACAGTGTTGGCATCTGGCAAAGCCTTTCTTAATATGTCATCACAAGACACATGGTTGTAGAACAGAAAGAGAAAGCCCATTCACCGAAAACCATTTTTATAGCATTATAAATCCATTCATGAGACCAGAGCTCTTTTGACCTAAATGTCTTCCATAAAGCCCCACCTCCCAATGCTGTTGCATTGTGGATTAAGTTTCTAGTGTATGAATTTGGGAGTGGGTGTGTGTGTGGGGGGGGTACATTCAAACCATAGCAGACTCCTTTGCAGTCTCAGATATCTGTGGTAACCCTGTAAGCTGAGCTTTTACCATATGTGCCTTTGGAGGCTATTTTCAAAATGTGGAACTCTATAAAAGGAAGACTTCTCATTTTAGGGCTTTCAGCTTGGCATTCCTACATCAGGCCTGCTGTCTCCCCATCAGAAGGTGCTTATACAGAACGTGGAGAGAGGGAGGCCTCCTACCATTCCCCACCCTCTAACACCCTTCACCTGTCTCTATCCCCACCCCCAGGGCGTGGGGAGGGGCTTGCCTCCCAAATCTACTGGAAGAGAAGAAACAGTACAGGTGGCTCAGTGTATCCCAGTTCTATCTGCTTCTTATTACCCTAGAAAACTGTCTCCAGGCTACTTACATAGAGGAAACATTTGTCTTTAACTTCTGACTGTCCGTTTTTTCTCTGTAATAGGGAAACTTACTCATGCAAAACACTGAAAGTAGTTCAGGGACAGCTGCTTCAGTGCCTATTAAAAATAAGGTGACCTGAATTGCATATAATTAAATTTGGAGTAAGGTCGCATTTTGAAAAATGCTTTTAAGTTAATGAATGATTTTTATTGCACCAAAGTAAAATCCCCAAAGTAAAGGAGAAAAATTTCTGGTTTTATTTATAAAACATCCTCTTTGTGTGAATACATTTTGTTAGAGATAGACAATAAGGAAAACTATATAGTCAAAAAAATAAATTCTCTTCCAATGGAAGAGATGTTTTCATAATGAATTCCATTTACCTATCCAAGCTCAGGAGAAGGCCTATGACCTTTATATGTCTGATATTATCTGTACTTTCTGATAGTCATCATGATTTATGTCTCCTAATCAATAAAAATATGCTTGTTTTCCTGACCCAGGATCTGATCTATTTCATTCCCCCCCGGAGAAAATAGCACTGAATCCAGAACCTGACAGATGTATTCACACTCTGAATACTACATTAGCACATAGACGGAACTCAAACAGATGATAAGAAGAGTTCAGCCCAAATCATATCCTGAACTCCTGTGTCCATTAACAAAGTCTGGGTTCCTTGAGAGCCAAAGAATTGAGATGAAGTCCTCTTCTACTTGCGATTGTCAAGAGTCATGTTCTGTATTGTGTGTTGCTCTGATCTTGAGCCCTGACAAAGCTGAAGTCCATGAGAGCGCTCTGTGCAGCTGCTGCACCTCTCAGCACACATACTACAGAAATCCAGTGACTCCAAGAGACACAGCCTCACCTGTCAGCCTGAAAGTCTTTCAAACATGGCAGCCGCAGCCTAGGACCCCAGCCAGCAGTGTTCCTAGCCTGTTTGCATTTAAACTACTTATCTTAACAGCCATTTCCAACTGAAAATAGATGATAGCTCTGGCTCAGATATTGCTGGTGGCTTCAATTCATCCAGCTATAGTTTTAAAAATGCAGTTGGGCAGACTGCCATGTCAGTTTGTGACTCTCATGTTGGAATTCAGTTTAAATTCCAGTTCCAATTAGATTCATCCATTATGACATTTTTCTTCAAAGTCTATAGTAGCCCAGACACTGCTGGACTGCAGGATTTTCCAGGCGGTAGCTGCATAGAGTGAGATAAGATGTTCTCAGCAGCATGATAAGACAAGAGGAAATATACCAATATTTGTGAGAAATATCAGGTAATGCTGCTGAAATACTAGCCCAACACATATTCCCTTGTGGCCTGACCAGACGATTCTGTGTGGTGCCCTAAAAGCTTTTCTGACCTGTCCCTGCTTTCAAAGGAACAATGCTCGGAGCAGGCCTGGGTGCTGGGTCTCCACATCCATAGATACCTGAGATGTTTAGTAGTCAGCCAGCTGGTCAGGAAGGTGAGATGGCAGGGATAACTAGGAAGCATCCCATTGCTTCCATCTGTTTATTACTTGTCTTTCTCTAACCCTCAGGAAAGAGGAGGAGAATAGGACATTCCTTTATCCACCCCATCCCTTCTCATCCAGTTGCTCCATCACTGAAATTTTAAGGCCAGTTACTGGTTGCCTACTGTTGCTGCAGCCCTTTGCTTACTCATGGCTGTTTGTCCTTTTACCTGTACTTAGGGTCACATGACAGGTGATAGAACCAGCAGCATCCAGAACACCATCTTTTCCCAGTGCGAGCCAAAGTGAGCCATTTACCAGACTAGAAAGGTGCTCAGTCTCTTATAGTAAGGCATCAGTGTTTGAATTTTCTGATCAAACCTTTCCACTCCTTCACACTAGGCGAGGTCAGCTCTGTCCCTCTCAGTCTCAGATGGGGAGCCCTATTTCAGTGCATATGGCACATGTTATAAAGAAGCCTATGATGTAGCACAGAAGGCCTCAGTAAGTGTGAATAGGGTAAAGAAATCACCTCCTCAGAGTGCTTTATATGAATAAATTGAGTGAACAAATTTAAAATGCATTTTGAATACTACATGGATAGAATGAACAAAAGAACAAATGAAAGAACATGTCAAGATAGAGGAACTGTGACAGATAAAATCATTTCTTTTGTTAAAGAAAAAAATTATTCTGATACTTGTTAAGGTGATAAGGAATGTTATTCAGGACTATTGTGATAAGCATCAAGATTTTTGCAATGGGAGAAAGACAAGGTGCTCAACTCCAATCACAGCAAAGAAGCGGGCTTAATAGCCACCAAGTACAGTGAGGGGACCAGTGGATGAATAATTGCTAAGAGAGGAGAGCAAGATCAGGGGGATTCTTGGAGACAGGCAGTTAGGTGATCATATATCAAGGGAGGAGGAGATTCTTGCTCTCCCCAAGATGAATACAAAACCCAAGGATAAGGTCTAGTTGAAAAGGGGGCTCAAAAAAGCCTGTCTAAAATTTGTTCCAGAGGAGAACCCTAGCCAAGAATGGTAGTACATGCCTGGAATCTGAGATACTCAGGAGGCTGAGGCAGAAGTATCACAAGTTCAAGTCGCCAGCCTGACAACTTAGTGAGACCTTTTCTCGAAACAACAACAACAAATGTATATGTATATACATATATTAAATAATGTATTTTTCTATATATTATTTTTATACATATATATGTACATATATGAGTCTTTGTTACTTTATACTTGTCAACAAATCTAAATGAATTAATGTTCTTCTGTATTTACACACACACACACACATATATATATATGACACACCAAATGTTCAATTATTTCTTGAAAGAGTAACTCCGATAAGCAAACTTTCAACAGCAGAGATGTTAGCGGTGGCAATGTATGATCACTCTCTCCTGGTTGGTTTAGAAAGGTCAGCGCTACCTTGAAAGCAGATTCCTGTCCCCTAAAACCAAGGGCTTAGGGAAGACTGTTTTTGCAAATAAATCTTTCTTTTGTCCTGGGTCTTGGGGTTCCAGGAAGTCCACCCACCAAAGGTATGTGTCCTTACATTCTTCTTTCAGCCTCCACCATTCCTTGGGCAATGGAGAAGGCTCAGAGTATGGACTCACACTGTCCTCGCAGGCACCCCCATCTGGGGCCTGATTTTGCTTTGCGAAATATTTTCCTTTTCAAATTTTTTTTATTGTAGTGAAATATTGACTACAGTAAATTAATAAAATAAATGTAAAATTTTGTCATCTTAATCACATTTATTCCTATTTAAGTATGAATCATTAATTCAGTAACATTAAGTAAATTTATATTTTACAATTGTCACTTCATGCATCTCCAAAATTTTCTTATCTTTTGAAGCTGAAACTATGTGCCCGTTCCATAAGAACCGCTCATTCCTCCCTCCCTCAGTCCTTGACCACCTCACTCCTGTCCTCTGTCCTGATGCATTTGGTCATTCTTGGTCCCTCTTATGAGTGGTATCACATGGCTTGTCTTTTGTGGCTGCTGATTTCTTCAGGGCCCACCTTCATTGTAGTATGTAGTGATTTGGTCTTGAGATGTACACAGAATACTGATAAAAACACTAAACTCTCAACACCATAGGAACCTACAGCTGAGATGACAACCCCTCCCAGACCTTTTCTGGGTGGCTCTTGTCCTAGGTAAATTAAGGAGTAAGTGTTGCTAGAATCAGGTATAATGAATATTCCTTTATATATAGTAAGGTTCGCCATCTGGGTATATATTTATAAGTTTTGATACAGTAATGTTTGAAATAGTCCTATCCAATAAAAGTGATAAAATGCTATTATAGGTACCTAAAATAAGCAAATTCATAGAAGCAGAAGTGTCATTGGTTAGCATTTAGGTTCATCCTCCAGTTATCATGGCATTTAGCACAAATTTACACAAACTGAGGCATGAAATACAAATTTACATCAAAAAAACTTCAATTGGAAAAATAAGAGAAAATGAATGAAGGGACAGTTCTGACAAAGATCAAGTCTTCCCCCTAACAGAGTAAAGTGAGACAAAACAGGGAAAGGGCTTCAGTCTGAGGAACTAAAGGAGGCACAGATGTAAAGAAAAGGATCATACTGGCCCCTTCACAATGGAAAGAGACTAGTTTTATGGGTTGCTGTAGTGGACTGATAACTATTTTACTCCTGGTTTTCTGTATCCAGGAGAATCTTTATGGGTTGAGGGACAATTCAGTTACCAGGAGATGATTATTCTAGCCTGGTGGGGGTAGTCTTGGTTCCTGTCATGGAGTTATTAGAAGATGATCTTATTCTGATATGATCTTGAGGTTCTGCTTTTTCTGGAATCCAAGATGATTTCGGATTAGCACAATGTCTAGAAAGTTCTAGGCCTCATTCCATGGGAGTGTGAAACTGGACATTGTAAAAGTTGGTAACTAGATATCTCTGTAAATCCCCCCCCCCATAAACTACTTTAGTTACGTTTATTTTGGCTTTGCAGTCTTGAAAAATGTCTTATTTGCTTTTCTTATTGCTAAATAACCAACATCCAAAGTTAAAAGAGGAAAACTTTATTTGGCTCACAACTTGTAGAGGTTTCAGTCCATAGTTGTCTGGCCCTAAGGCAGGGCAGCATGGCAGAAGGGCATCATAGAGAGGCAGGAGGCAGCAGCCTACAAGTAGCGAAACAGCAAAAGTAACAGCAAAGCAGTAGCAGTAGCCAAAGCAAGCTAGCAAGCCTTCCTTTATATTTCATTCAGGCTACCCACCTTTGGACGATGCCACCCACATCCAGGATGGGGCACTCTTAATCCCAGCATCTTACCTTTAATCTCAGCATCACACTCCCTATATTCAGCCACCTCTGAAAAGCCCCACCTATGATGGCATGAGGTTTTTTTCTGGGGAGAGGATCATCTAGACACAAGCCACAACAAAGGGGGATTAAATAAGCTAGACTAATTTAAGACTAATGAACCTTATAATACAGGTACTCCTTTTGTGATTACATACCTACATGAATAAGCAGGGATCTGACCCAAAGTTTTAAGGTAATAAAAGATACATAAAAAATAAAAGCAAAGGTGCCAAGCTTTATCCTACTTTTATTTACCCATTTGGCATCTGCAAGTTCAGTCTCTACATCCCTGACTGCCTCAGAAAAAAACACAGATCATGCTTTTAATGAATAACAGGTTAAGAGCCTAGGCATTTGCTTGACCTCTGTAAACCTAGAGCAGAAGAGAACTTGTTCACCGAAAAGATAAGCATTAAAAAGAAGCCATATACTTTGTAGCAAGATGATAATAAAAGCAGTTTTAGGGCATGTCAGAAATTTGTAAAACCCCACCCTTCACAGGCTCAAGGGTACAAAAGTGAAAGACTTTGCTTTGAGAAGAGAGCTCCTCCAGGACATTGTGCTCCAGAAGGGCCACCTAAGAAATGGAATTTCAGTTCATAGAGCTCAACCATCTAGGAACTCAGAGGTCACTGCAACCATGTTGCAAAAGGGCCTGACTACTGCTCAAGTTGGCAGCAGACCTTGAAATCAGTCACAGAGTGCTGGTTTCACAGGTATGCAAAATGCAAGAGTTGTGGGGTCAGGAAGGCTCCCACCTGGACTTCAGAAGAAGGACTGGAAGAGCAGGCAGTATGCTCCTGAGAGGTTAATGTGAGAGTGAAGCCAAAAATGCAGTGGAGAACCAAGAAAGTTGGAGAAGGTAGAAAAGAACCTCTGGAGAAAGCTACAAGGAATAGGCAAAGCCACTGGCAATGCTGTAAAGATGGGGCCACCTAAACCCCTCAGAATTTACATCTTATCACTATAAATTGCCCTTGGTGCTGGGCATGGAACTATGGGATTTAATGTTTGTTCTGCTGGATTTTGGTCTTGTTTTGGTCCATTTGCTTTCTGTCTCCACATTTCTCTCTTTTGAGATGGGGTTATTTATCTTGTGCCACTGTATGTCAGTAGCATTTATGTTTTCGATTTTTATAAGAGCTCACAGTTAGGACTTTACCTTGAATCCCAGAGGAGATTCTGGATTTGAACTTTTCAGCAGTGCTAGAACTGTTAGGATTTTGGTGACTGTTTTTTTTTTTGTTTGTTTGTTTGTTTGTTTGTTTGTTTTTGCGGCACTGGGGATTGAACTCACAACCTCGCGCCTGCCAGGGCAATTGCTTAAGCCACTGAGCCAAACTCCCAGCCCTGGTTTTTTGAGGCAGGGTCGCACTATGTAGTTCAGGCCAGCCTTGTGCTCACATTGTAGCCCAAGTCGGCCTTGCGCTCACGTTGTAGCCCAAGCTGGCCTCGAACTCACAACACTCCTCCTACCTCAGCCTCCCAAGTGCTGGGATTAAAGGCGTGCACCACCATGCCCGAAGAATTTTGGTGACTCTTAAAGATGGACTAAATATACTTTACATGAAGAGTTGCACATGAGTCTTTTGGGAACCAGGGGTGGAATACTATGGTTTGTATCTAGATGTCCCCCTAAAGCTTCATGTGTTCAATGCTGGGACTTTGGAAAGTGATTGGATTTGGGGGATTATAGCTAACTTTCTCTTAGGAAGTGGATTCTGGTCAGAAGAGGTAGGTCACTGAGGCTGTGACCTGGAAGGATTTCTCTCCTTTCTTGGCTCTTCCATTTGCTAACTGCTTCTTATCTACCACTCTGCAAGCAGCTCTCCTCCACCATCCCCTTTTACCATAGCATTCTGCCTTGGAGCTGGCCAACCATAAAAGAACTGAAGTTTCTAAAATATGAGCCAAAATAAACCTCTTTTGATTTAAATTGTGGGTATCAGGTATTATGTCCCAGCAACCAGGAAAGTAACTAAGACAATAATCTTTGAATCAACAAAAGCTTCCAAATACCTTTTTTATTATTTTGATATGTTCCCATTTCTACTAATTCTTAGAGTTCCCCAAAACAATGCCTGCCAAACTCCAATCTGAAAGATAACACATTGATTCCAAAACCATATACCATTTGTTTCCCCTTTTCTAAGAACAACCTCTGCAGTGAATTTAAGCAAATCTTTTTTTGGCTACCAAGTGGGTCCTTTACCTCTGAAAGCTATCACTTCAGCATCCTCTCCCAAAATGGACACTCACTTGCTCCCTAACATCCTGATTAATACCAGTGGGCTAGCCGTTCTTCCTATCATGGAAACTTCTTGCTCAGAACAATACGAAAATGTTGGGTTCTTTCGTTCCTTCACCAGTAGTCAACTAATCTTCACGTTCCAGGAGCCACCCAGATAAAAGACTTCTAGAATAACACTGCAGACAACACTCAAGATGTCTTCCCATATAATTTTATCCTTAAAGACAATACCATGATGAACACCTTCTGGTTACATGATACAGTAACTCCTTCCTGAATTTAATTTTACTTAAAATATGTGACTGTGTCAATCACTGTGAAAGTCACAAGCTTCATTGCTAATATTATGTTTTTAAATTTTCATCACAAATTGTGTGGTAGTTTGTAATACAAGTTGAGCACTCTAATGTGAAAATCTAATATGCACCAAAATCTGAAACATTTTTGGTGCCACCATGACACCATAGTAGGAAATTTTATATCTAACCTCATGGAAGAGGTTGCAGACAGTCAAACTAAAAAAAATTATATAAAATTACATTCAGGCTATGTATATAGCATATAAATGAAACATAGATGAATATTATGCTTAGAGTCAGGGTCCATCCTCAAGATATATATATATATATATATATATATATATATATATACAAATATTCTAAACTCTGAAAAAAAAATCAAAATCTGAAACACTTCTGGTCCCAAGCACTTTTGATAAGATATACCCTATCCATAATTCTTTTCATGATATAAATTTCTGCATGCCTAGTGTATTCCAAGCACTATTATAGGCTCTGGAGATATAGGAAGTATACCAATGTGATCTTCTACCCAATAGGGATGACGTAAGTGCCCACGTAATACAAAGAATGTCTTGTAAGTGCTATGAAAACAATAAAGCTAGGGTAAGGGCATGAGGAGTGAGTAGGGTAAGTGGAACCCTCTGGCGTTAATGTGGGAAGGTCCATTTCAAGAAGTGATTGGAATGGTATAAAAAAGACACATTTGTGCAAATACAGAGGAAGGAATTTCACAGCTGAAGGGGTTACAAAATGCACAGATTCTGGAACAATCATGGTTTTCATATGTTAGAAAAATAACAAGAAGCTCTGGTTGTGACCCAGGACCAAGGAGGAGAATAGAAAGCAGTAAAGCCCCAGAGTTATGTAGGACTCATCATCCATGGGGTGGCTTATATGGTGAGTGACATCAGAAATGCTATTTAATGCGGGTAGTGTATGATTTGGTTTCCATATGTAAAAGGTCACCTGACTGCTCTCTGGAGGATGGATTATAGTAGAAGGCCTAGAGGGAATAAAAGAGGTCAGTTCAGAGGCTGTTGACATAACTCAGACAGTTGGTCTCAACTCTGATGATAGAGAAGGTATGATAGGGTTATGTCCTCATAAACCCACTGGAAGTTGAAAAGAGCCTAAGTCCAAAGTGCACTTAATATACCTAACCTACTGAACATCCTAGGTTGGCAAGTGGAGTACCAGTTGTCTCCCCATTGTGAACACAAAGCTGCTTGGAAGCTGTAGTCATTGTTGCTGCCCAGCATCGTGACAGGGGATTGGGCCACATAGCACAACCTTGGGGAAAAAATCCAAATTTAAAATTCTAAGTATGGTTTCTATAAATTGCATCTTGTTTTTGCACCATTGTAAAACAAAAACTTGTAAGTCAAATATTAGGGACCCTTTTCACTGTGCCAGTTATCAGGAATGCCTACAGTGAGTCACCAATCTCCTACCTGGAGTTAGGGCTAAGAGCAAGAAAGAAAGAAAAAGTAAGACACAAAATAAGGTTGTGGCAGGGATCTGGGATGACCAGCTGCGCTCAGGGAACCAAAGGCCCAGTATCTCCAGTTAGCCACCATTTTACTTACCCTGTGCAAGGGAGGGGTCTGGTGCTTTTCCTGGAACAGCATGAAGTAGTAGTTGAATGGGCAAGTTTAGCATCATAAAAGAAACAAGTTAAGATTCATCCCTACACCTGGGTACTAGTCTCCCTGTATTGTCCTCAGTAGACTTTTCCGGCTCTGTGAGTCTCACTGACAGAAAGTAAGTGGGATTTCTGCATTCCAAAACCCACCCAGAGGGAAAGGGCAAGACAATTTATAATTTGTGGTCCCCAACACTGAACCGTTATAAATTGAGTTCTGTCTGTATTTTGAAGGTAGAGCACAATATTGCTGGATTAGATTTGAGGAAGGCTGTGAAATGAAAAAAGAATTGGCGATGCCTCCTTGGTTGTCAGTCTAGACAGTGAGTGAACTGTGAAGCTGTTAACTAAGATGAAGAAAACTAGGAGAAATGCCACTTGGAAAAGTGGGGTCATCTCAGTCTAGGGCCACATTCAGAGTCACAGCCAGGTTTTGCCGTACCAAACAAATCAATAGTGTTTATGCAGGACAGAGCCAGGCTTATTAATCAGAATGCCTAAAATCCACATTATAATCAGGCCATGAGGCTATACTGTACTGCAATTCAATAAGTCCTTTTAGGGGCCCTACTTGTTTTGCTTATGTGGCTCTTTGAAGAAAATAAGAACATAACTCTTTGTCAGAATTCATCAATATATTCATTATGTAGAGGAACATTGTCATGTAAAGCTTTCAAAATATGATGTCTTTCTGAGTTTTTTAAAGTTGCTATCCAACAAAATTTATCATCAGTACACTGAGAAAAGGAAAAAAATGTCTTTGTTGATATCTCCTGCTGTCAGGTTTGAAATAAATAACACACTACTAGGACCCGTACACTGAGATAGTTTCAGGATCTTCCTTTACAAGGCCCAAGAAACAAATCCCACTTGTTTGCAAGCCGAGAAACTTGTATTTTTATATGATTGTGCTCAGCTGGGTTAGGATGTCACTTAGTCGCCAGCATGAGTTGGACACCCACTGGAGCAGAAAATTGCCAACCAGGATAAAAAAGACTTTCTTAAAAGTGTAGTTACATTATCTGCCTCATCTAGAAGCTTGTAAAGCAAAGAGAGAAAGAGGGCCGCCTCCCAGGACATTCAAAAACATCAATACACTGAACATGTCATCAATATCAAGTAACTTCTGGTTTATATTTTTTCAGTTTTCTGGCATTTACCTCTGTACTGGTCAATGATGTAAAAAAAAAGAAAATCCTAGAGTGACTGTTAGCTTGGCCTAGAATAGTGCTTAGCACACTAAGCATTGGATAATATGGGTTGGATGGATTAATGTCATAAAAAATCAGTGTCATACAATTTGTAGTGTACATTTATGTAAATTAGGAATTAAGGTTGTGACCATTACAGTGGTTGATATAGATCTGTTTTTTAAAAAATGAAATTAAATTCAGGAAGGATTGATTTTGTAGCTACCACTGTGTGCCTGCATGGAATCTGAGGGAAAAAATTCAAGTCAACCACATTCTTAACTATACTATAGTTTGGGGAATTCATAGTACCTCCTATCAAAAATATTTCCCTGTAATCTTTGAGGCTGGTGAGGACTGGGAGTCTGTGCCAAGTGACCAGCAGTCATCTGGGAACCCTTGGCAAGGCTCCTGGGAACTAGGAAGCTGTGCCCAGAGGCCTGCCCATACCCAGACAGCATCTCTGAGGCCCACAGGGAGCAGGAGTCTGTGCCCAGGGTCCTGCAGTCATCCAGGAACTCTCAGTGAGACACTTGGGGACTGGAAAGTTGTGCCCAGAGGCCCACCCACACCCAGACAGCATCTCTGAGGCCTGCTGAGACTGGGAGTCTGTATCTAGCAACCCACAGTCAACCAGATTCCCTTGGTGAGGCACTTGGGGACTGGGAAGCTGTACCCAGGGGCCTGCCCACGACCAAAGACCATGTGCGAGGCCGATGGGGACTAGGAGTCTGCAGCCAGCAATCTGCAGTCATCCAGGAACCCTTCAGACTAGGAGCCTGTGCCTGTGACTCAAAATCATCTGGGAACCCTTGGTGAGGCCTGCTAGAACTAGGAGTCTGCACCCAGTGAAGAACCCACACCTGGGAACCATGTCTGAGGCCTGCAGGACTGGGAACCTGTGCCAAGCAATCTGCAGTCATCCAGGAACCCTCAGTGAAGCCCACAGGAACCGGCTGTCTGTGCCCAATAACCCAGAACCAACAGCAACCCTCAGTGAGGCCTGCTGCCTGCCAGCCCTCCAGAACAGGAAACAACTAGGACTTGGTATGTGGTTGATTCATTGTTTTGAGACAATGTGAAGTTCAAACCAAGAATGATCAAAAGAAATAATGAAGATCACTACATACTTGTTAGGGGAAAACTTCAAGAGGAAGAGATAACAATCATAAATATATATGCACCAAATATGGGAACACCCAGTTATGTAAGACAAATATTAATAGACATGAAAAATCAAATTAGCTATACTAGCATCATAACAGGGGACCTTAGCATTCCATTGTCACAAAGAGACAGATCAATTAGACAAAAATTCAGCAAAGAAATAATAGAACTGACTCAAACTCGTGAATAAATGGACTTAGTAGATGTGTACAGAGTATACCATCCAACAACATCAGAGTATACATTCTTCTCAACTGCACATGGGACATTCTCTAAAATAGCCCATATACTACCCCAGAGAACATGTTTAAGTAAATGCAAAGGGATAGAAAGTATCCCTTGCATATTATCTGACCATAGTGCCATGAAATTAGAAATTAATGACAAAAAAAATCACAAAAACCTCATACATATATGGAAACTAAATAATACCCTCCTGAATAATAAATGGATCACAGAGGAAATTAAATAAGAAATTAAAAAATGTCCACAAGCAAGTGAAAATGCAAATACAATTTATCAGAACCTGTGGGATGCAATGAAAGCAGTACTCAGAGGGAAATTTATTGTGGTAAATTCTCACATCAGGAAAACAGAACAAACACAAGTGACCAACCTGATGCTACACCTCAAATATCTAGAAAAAGAAGAACAAGTCAGGCCAAAAGTCCAAAGAAGGGAGGAAATTATAAAGATCAGAGCAGGAATTAATTCAACTGATACTAAGAAAACAATGAAAATAGTTAATGAATTGAAGAGTTGATTCTTTGAAATAATAAATAAAATTGAGCAGCCCCTCACCAACCTTATCAAAAAAGGAAAGAAAAAACAAATTCATCCAATAAGGAATGAAAATGGTGAAATCACTTCAGACCCTGTAGTAATACAGAAGATCATCAATACCTACTTTGAAAACTTTACTCTCATAGGTTTGATAACACAGAAGAAATGGACAGATGCCTAGAAACACATGAATTACCAAAGCTGGATCAAGAAAATATAAAACTACTGAATAACACAATTTCAGTTAATGAAATTGAAAATGTAGTTAGAACCTTACCAACAACAAAAAGCCCCAGACCTGATTGGCTCACTGCTGAAATTCTACAAGAAATTCAAGAAAGACTTAATGCCAACACTCTTCAAACTCTTCAATGAAATTAAAAGGAAAGCAATACTCCCTAACTCATTCCTGGAGGCAAGTATTACCCTAATACAAAAACCAGAGAAAGACCCAACCAAAAAAGAGAACTACATGCCAGTCTTCCTAATGAACATAGTTGCAAAAATCCTCAATAAAATACTAGTAGACAGAACGCAGCAAGTCATCAAGAAGAGTATACACCACGACCAAGTGGGATTCAACCCAGGAATGCAGAGATGATTCAACATATGCAAATCAACAAACGTAATACACCGTATCAATAGAGCCAAAGAGAAGAATCACATGATCATTTCAACAGATGCAGAAAAAGCTTTTGATAAAGTCTAATGCTCATTCATGATAAAAAAAAAACCCTACAGAAAATAGAAGTAGATGATCTTTACCTTAATCTGATAAAAGCTATATACAATAAACCAACAGCCAACATCTTACTAAATGGACAAAAACTGAAAACTTTCAACCTAAAACCAGGAACAAGACAAGGATGTCCACCCTCACCACTCCTATTCAATATAGTTGTGGAAACGTTTGCCAGAGCAGTTAGACAAGAGAGAGAAAAGGGATAAGGATAGAAAAGGAAGAATTATCACTATTTGCAGATGACATGATACTCTATGTGGAAGACTCCCAAAGCTCTGCTGAAAGATTCCTAGATCTAATAAACAAATTCAGTAATGTAGCTGGATACAAAGTCAACACTCAAAAATCAGTAGCATTCCTATACACAAAAAACAAACTTAGAGAAAAATAAGAGAAACCACACTCTTTGCAATAGCACCCAAAACAATGAAATACTTAGTAATCAATCTAACAAATGTAGTAAAAGGTCTATATGTTCAAATTACATTACTCTTAAAAAGAAATTGAAGAGGATTTCAGAAAATGGAAAGACATTCCTTATTCATGGATAGGAAGAACAAACATTGTGAAAATGGCCACTCTCCTAAAATTGTTACACAGATTGAATGCAACTCCAATCAAAATACCATTAGCATACCTCTCAGATCTAGAGAAATCATTCCTAAAATTCATCTGGAACCAGAAAAGACTTAGAATAGCAGTGGCAATTCTGGACAACAAAGCCAAGGTAGGAGGCATCACAATCCCTGACTTGACATTATATTACAAAACTACTGTGATAAAATCAGCATGGCACTAGCAAAAAACAAACGAAACGAAAAACAGACCTTAAAATCAATGGAGTAGATTAAAAGATACACCACAACCTCAAACACACTCAGCCACCTTATTTTTGACAAGGAGGCCAAACAAGGTCACTGAAAGAAAGACAGCGTCTTTAATAAGTGGTGCTGGAAAAACTGGCTTTCCATATGCTGAAAACTAAAACTAGATCCATGTCTGTCGCCATGTGCTAAACTAAAGTCAAAATGGATAAAAGATCTAAATATTAAAACAGAAACACTAAATCTGCTGGAAGACACAGTAGGTAGAAATCTTGAAGACATAGGAGTAGGTAGAGAGTTCATGAACAAAAATCAAACTGCACAGGAAATACTTCCCAGAATCAACAACTGGGATGTCATCTTATTAAAAAACTTTTGCATGTCGAAAGAAATCTCTAACAGAGTGAAAACAAACCCCACTAATTGGGAAAAAAATCTTAGCCAACTCTCCCTCAGACAAAGGACTTCTATCTAGAACATATAAAGAAATAAAAAAGATCAGGCCCCCAAAATTCAAAGACCTAATCCAAAAATGGGCATCTGAGATCAATACACACTTCTTATATGAAGAAATACAAATGGCAAGTAAATATATGAAAACATATTCGACATCATTGGTCATTAGAGGAATGCAAATTAAAACAATGCTGAGATTCCATCTCACTCCAGAAAGAATGGCCAAGATCAAGAAATCAACCAATAACAAATGCTGGAGGGGCTGTGGGGAAAAAGGAACTCTTCTCCATTGTTGGTGCAAGTGTAGGCTGGTGCAACCACTATGGAAATCAGTGTAGAGGTTTCTCAAAAAGCTAGGATTAGAGGTCCCATTTGACCCAGCTATCCTGCTTCTGGGCATTTTGCCAGAAATATTGAAAACATCATATCACAGTGATTTATGTGCAACCATGTTTACAGCAACACAATTTGTAATAGCCAAATCTTGGAAACAACCTGAATACCCATCAACCGAGGAATGGATAAAAAAGATGTGGTATTTTTATACAATGGAGTATTACTCAGCTATAAAGAAGGATTGCATCAAGGCCTTTATAGGTAAATGGATGATACTTGAGGCCATACTCTTAAGTAAAATAAATCAAACTCACATGTGTAAATACCATATTATCTCCCTCGTGTAAGAAACTTAAAGAGTAAATAAGATCCAAAAGGTGCAATAGATGTTGTGAAAGGGTGAGAAACTGCTCAAAGGGGAAAAATAACTAGAATAGAGGAAAGGAGAAAAGGAAGGGAAAAGGAAAAAACTATAAATTTGTTTGTATATACATAAAATAGCTAAGATGATTATACTACTTATTCTATTAGTTCTTGGAAAAGGACAGTTAATACTCATATGATTAGATCAGTTTGTATGTCTATATCTGGTAATCTAAGCAATTTGAAGATAACAATATGCAATATTACAACCATTGTTAAATTCCTATCATCTTGTTTTGAAAGTGTATATTGTTATTGTTTTGGGTTTTTTATTCTTGTAGTTGTTGTTTGTTTGTCTTTTTTTTGTTTGTTTGTTTTTCTTTTCTGTGTTTTTTTCTCTTTAAAATAAAAAGAAATTTTAAAAAATATTTCTCTACCTAGAAATAAAGCTTAGTAATAGACCTAATGCTTGACATGATGCAGACCTTGAGTTCTAGTCACCAAAAAACATATTTTTAAAATATTTTTAATACACATTATGTTTATATGTATGATTTATAATATATAATACTATATATTAAGTATTAAATATATAACATTATGTGTATCTTCCCCCAGAATATGTGCATTCTATGTCTGCAGTTCTGCAAAGCAAACATTCTCGTGGAGATGGTAAGCCTGTGCCTGTGGAGTGGAACAAAGTTTTCATCCTTGTTTAGCTCCCAGTGAGGGAGTCCTCATGCATTGGTACAGGGCAGCCTGGCAGTTACTGTAAGATCAGTCATTGTCTTGGACCTGCCTCTGTCGAGGATATTTGAGGCCAATCATACTTACCTATGAGTTTTATCCTTGCCGACAAATAAATGGCATCCCACCTCTCTTGCCCATAACCACCTGCTTCCTGGTTGGGTTCTACAGAGCAGATGGTGGGACAGGGATCTCAAAGCACCTGAGTTCTGAGGGGACAGTACTCCAGGAAAATCTATGATAGGAAGATGGCAGGGCTGCAGAGTTGTTTCTTGCTATGAATCCTACTCAAAACTAGCAGTCTTCCACATCACCTAAGAAATGGGCCATCATGGCATTCTCTTACATGAAACATACTGCTTCCAAAATACAAAATGGGCTACCAAGAGCTGACTGGTATTTTTCTTGGTATATTTCTTCTGTAGTATTAGGAAGTAGAAGGTCAGTAATTTCTTCTTTATATTTGAGATGTGACGTCTTGCCACAGGACACTGGACCCTCTAAAACCTCCCTGATACATCCAGCCCCTGTATTTTTTAAGTTTCTCTTTTACCTTTGGAAATACAGGTATCTTACCAAGATCAAAGCACTTGCCAGTTGTTATAGTTTTTATCTGAATGTCCCCCCAAAGCCTCAAGTGCATCTTGGTGGGCCTTTTGGGAGGCGGCTGGATCATGAGTGTGTGATACTGGGATTAGGGGTGTGCGATAACTACGTTAGTCCACAGATTGATTTAGCATAGTTCTGGGTGTGGATAATGGGAAGACCCAACATGCGTGTGGGCGGCACC
>RJWM01035007.1:0-19266 GCA_004363535.1 Dasyprocta punctata | reverse complement strand
GGCGCACGCCTTTAATCCCAGCACTCGGGAGGCTGAGGTAGGCGGAGCGTTGTGGGTTCGAGGCCGGCTTGGGCTACAACGCGAGTGCAAGGCCGACCTGAGCTACACAGTGCGACCCTGCCTCAAAAAACCAGGGCCGGGAGTTTGGCTCAGCGGCTTACGGGCCTGTCAGGCAGGCGCGAGGTTGTGAGCTCGATCCCCGGTGCCACAAAAACAAACAAACAAACAAACAAACAAACAAAAAAGCCTGTCTTCAATGTGTACTTTAGCCTTGTGCCTGTAAGAAAAGGAAACTTCAAGAGTTCCTGGCCTTGATTCTTGGATGTCTTATTTTTGCTAGATACTAATTTTGATAAAAAAATGTAGGGAATGTTTAAATGCAAAAAGAAAATATTATAGTAAAGAACACATGACCATTAATACCCCTCTAAATACCTCATCTCACTTCAAACACACTTAAATTCATACCATTTTCTGAAATAGTTCTGGAAGTCCTCTTTATGAATGTCTTTAGTTGAGCTGTTGTTGCCACCTCTCTGTCCTGAGTCTACTGAAAATATGTTTATCTTTCAGGGTAATTTTGATTTTGGGGAAGACAGAAGTTGCGTGGTGCTGGACTGGATAAACAAAACAGGTAAGGACACACTTCAGTATTTTTATTTGACAGAAATTGCAACAAGTGTTTTGAATCAGTTTAGAATATCAAGGCAGTCATGAAAAGCCAATCATCAAAGAGGATTTCCTGAATTGTTTCACAAAGTGGCAAGAATGACTGGATAAATATGTTTGAAGTTTTGAATGGTTGTTAATAACAATATCTTTTACCTTAATAATTTTAATATTCTCCATATTTGTTAATCACATTTTACAATACCCTCCCCAAAAAGCCATCCCAAACCAAGTTAGAAATATGACAATTTAAAATTCGTGAGAAAAATGTCTTTTCAATCCATTAGTGTTTTCTTAAGAAATGTGTCATTATTATACCAGCATGTCCTTGTTAATGTTTCTAAACAGGACTTTACTTACTCTATTTAGACTTAGCTAGTTTATCCACTCTAAGTTTATCATGGTTGCCATTTACATGATACACATCTTTTAATTTAGTCTATGTTGAATATAAAATGTATGTCCAGTAGACAGGGTAGAGTTGATTTTTTGTCGTGTTGTCTCATAATCTTTGTCTTTTGATAACATTGTTTTTCTCACTTTAATGTTGTTTTTCATCCTTTTGAATCTATTCCTGCCTTTTCACTTTTGTTCTATGTGAAGTTCATATTTTGTTCATTTATTACTCATTTGCTACTTTCTTTGTAAGACAGGAATATTTTTAATTTATTCTGATTGCTTCAATATATTTTCACTGTAATTTGTGTACTTTCTTAGCAGTTACCCTAATGTCTAGAAAGCCTATTTTAATTCATCAGAATCTATTTCATTTATAATATGATTTCTGTTACTACTTTCATTTGGTGTTATGGTATGATGTAATATGGTATACATATTACATCAATAAACATTATGAATGCAATAATACATGATACTATGGCTTATATCTTGCTAAATTTTCTGCCCCATGATTAATGCTTTAGTCTAACTGTCAGCATATGGGTGTCAGAAGGTGATAGGACCTTTAAGAGATATGGCTTAATGGAAAATGACTCAGGTTATTGGCAGTGATATCTTTGTAAGGAATTGAGTAGTCTTTTTAGAACCAAGATTTATTTTTGCAAGAGAATTATGATGAAAAATTTTACTTTCTGTCTTGCCATGTTATCTCTCTCTCAAGCACTCACTGCTGCCGTTGTGATTTTGTTTACCATGAGATCCTCACCCCAGAGCTGGCACCTGACTGTGACTTTCAGTTTCCAAAACTGTGAATTAAATGAACTCGCTTTTTTATATACATTACTGCATCTCAAATATTTTGTCGCAGCAATGGAAAATGAACTGATAAACATTGCCAGGGTAATTATTTTATATAATTTTAATCATGGTAGCTAAGAAAAAAAGGAGAGTAAGCATCTATTCATAAGGCTTATTATCTTAATCTTGTAAAATGAACTTTTTAGTTTATTTTAATTATATGCATGGGTTGAAGACAACATCTAATATTGTGTTGCTTAAATCAATACATCCTTCTTTTAATTTATATCTTTTTTTAAATTTATATCCTTTATGTAATCATTGGCAACATATAAATATTTCATTTCAAAGTGTTTAAGCCCAAGGACCTAATTACATGTGTGCTGCTTTATATAGTTACTTTTAAAGTCAACAAAGATAATAAATATGAATTTCTACCATGCACTACATTTATTTATATTTACTGTTCTCTTTGTCTTTTTGTGTGTGTTTAATTACTCTCAGGGTATTTACTGGCTGCTTGGGGACATTTCTTTCATATATATTTAAAGAAGATTTGGTAACCAAACTTTGTCTTTTTTCTGTATGTTTTCTTTTTAGCTTTTTATTTCATGTGAGTGTCTTTTTATCTTCATTTTGGAAATATCCTTAAAATAATGTCCAACAACGTAAGTAGTTATTCAGTAAATATAGATGATTGAAGAAGGACAAGTGCACAGTATTTTGCAGAATTCAAGAATCCTACTTCCTGGTAACAAAAATTGTTTTTCAATCAATTAAGTTTTTGCTAAATAGAGAAATTCATTCCAAACTTATATGGAATCACAAAGGTTTCCGAATAGCCAAAATAATATTGAGAATAATAGACATAGAGATAAAGTATTATGCTAATTGCCAAAAGATTACAAAATCATAATAATGAAAATAGTATGATACTGACGAACACACACACACACACACACACACACACACACACGAAATAGAATTAAAAGCCCAGAAGTATGTTGCCTCAAATGAAGCTAAATGATTTATGACAACAATGCCAAGCCTATTTAGAAGAGAAAGAACAGTCTTTTTAGCATTTCATGTTGGAAAATACAAATATCTAAGGATAAAAGAATGGCTTTGGCCCTAACCTTACTCCAAATACAAAATTTACTTCAAAATAGATAAAAGACCAAAATGTAAGAGCTAAAGGGATAAAACTCTTATAAGAAAATACAAGAGAAACTTTTAATATATTGAATTGCAATGGTTTTACGTACAACACCCAAAGCAGAGTTAATGTGGGAAAAATTTGATGTTAGGTTACATTAAAGTTAGAAACTCTCATTCATAAAGGCACAATGAAAAACAATCTATAGAATCAGAGAAAGTATTTCTAAGTCATATGACTGACAAGGACATGTCCGCAATGTGTAAAGAACTCCTGTAACCATGCAACCAAAAATTAAATAAGATGCTTTAAAGATGAAATGAGAAAAACACTTAGGTTGATTTTTTTCCAAAGACAATATACAAATGGTCAAAAATCATATGAAAAGATGTTCAGCATCACCAATCAGTAGGCAAATGCAAATCAAAACCGTAGTCATTAAAATGGTTAGTTAGAAACTGCTTCACACCCATTAGGATAGATACCTAGATGGCTAATTAGATCCCACTTTACGCTCATTAGGTACCACTTAAAACCCATTAGGACTGATATCTGCATAGCTAATTAAATAGTACTTCACACCCATTGAGTTCTGCATTATAATCATTAGAATATTACAAAAAGAAGAAAAGAAAATAACATGTCAGTGACTATGTGGCTAAATCAGAATATTTGTGTGCTGTTACTGAGAATTTAAAATAGTGCAGCTACTAAGGAAAACAGTTATAGTGGTTTCTACTAAAATTAAGTGTAGAATTAGCACATGCTCTGTCAACTGCATTTCTGGCTATATACCCAAAAGCAATAGAGGCAGAAACTTGAAGATATACAGTATTTATATTCTCATGCTTCATGGAGATGTTATTTTTAATAACCCAAAGTTGAAAACAACCCAAATGGTCACCAACAGATGAATAACTAAAGAAAGTACGATGATATATGTAGACAATGGATTATTCAGTCATAATAAGAAATTCTAACATGATAACAGTTGAGCGAAATTTTTGGACACTGTACTAAGTGAAATTATATAGTAACAAAAATTTTTGGCCATGAATGATTCTAATAATATGACTCATATGAAATAGTCAAATCATAAAAACAAAAAGCAGAATGGTTATTGTAAGGAGTTAGGAAAGAGGAAGAATGTGGAGATATTTAAAGGGAAAAGAAAAATAGGGCCAGGAATATAGCTCAGCAGCATAAGTGCCTGCTTGGAAAGTGCAAGGTCTTGAGTTTGATTCCTGATACCAAAATTAAAGAAAAACAAAAAAGAATTTCAATGATTTCTTGTAAAATGATGTGATTGTACAAAGGATGACTAGACCATAAAATGGTTCAGTTGCTAAATTTTCTACTATGTTTAATAAAATTAAAAATGTAAAATCTTTGTTAAAATTTAAATGTTATATACAACTTTTCCTTCTTTCCCATATTAGTTGCATAAATTATCTTCCAATTCCAATTTTGAAGTCAATATGTAGTTTTTTTCGTACTTGCACATTTGTGCGAATGCAATTTCATCACTGCTTCGATCTTTTCCCAATTTCTGCCTCTGATAGCATGTGTTAGCTTGAGTTCATCATAAAATTTGCTGATCTGTTAAAACACTCTGGAGGATCATGTCAACTATGGAGAGAAGCACAAACACTGGAATTATATGTTTGTATGTTCTACTTGGCTGAGTGTAACTAGGACAAGTTAGTCTCCCTGAGGATAGGACAGAGACAGGTGACCGGGATCCGAGACCATCAAAGGTGATGTGCTTTCTTGTGTCGTGGATGAACAGTTGAAGAGCATAATAGAGGCATCCCAAAGACTCTGTGGTTTCAGTTGGAGCTTTTAAAAACTTCCTAGGGAAGGAAGGAAGGAACTCTCAGTACTTCTCTTTGGTTTGTGTTATTGTAACATTGTTTCTAATCAGTCTCGTAAGAAAGGACAGGTCAGCTCTGTTTTCTATTTATTTGTACTTTCTGCGCTAGCAACAACTGCCTGACAACAATACTGTTGGCATGTGGTTTTATTTTCCCATCTTTTAGATGCGTACTGCTCAGTTACTCAGCTGATACTTCCTGCTCCAGTGCTAATGCTTACACATAAATGCTCCCAAAAGCAGGCTGGCAGGTGGGACTTTCCTTTGGGTGAATTTAACCTGCAGTTGCTATAAATGCAAGACTTTTGAGGTTTCATGGCAAGTCCTAATGATAAATTTTAACATTAGAATTCTAATCAAGATTGTTATTTTCACTTAAAAGAAAAAATGGACTTATTCTTGACAGTAAAAAAAAAATAAAATGAAATTCTTCCTCTCTGAAATTTTGTAAGTGAAGAGCTGCTGACAAGTAGTCCCTGCAGGGGACGTGTTTTCTAGTTAGGGTCTTCCTTCTTTTCATCCGCCTCCCAGAGCTACCTTAGCATCTCTAAATGAGTAATTAGCGCTCTCCCTGCTGATTTAGAATAATGGAAACCTCAACCCAAGAAGGTCAAAATTTGAGAACAGATCATATTAAATTCTAACCTTTCCTTTGAAAGGCATCATTCTGTAATTTGCACCAGCCTATGAGAAAAATTAACTGCTCTCATTTCCAGGGTGTGTAAAACAGTAGAAAAACTGAACCAGAAGAAAATTAAATTATATTACTTAATTGAATTAATAGTTGGCTTTGTCTCAAAATTGAGTATACTTTTGAATATTTATGCTTATTATAAGCTATGTGCAAGTATGAAAAATAATTGTGCTATACTTGCTTTTTCTTTATGCCAGATCTATCATATTCTCATGTAAAAGTATTTTTGTACAATTATTAAAATATGTATATTTTTATTAGTTTTAAATCTAGAAAATATATAGTACATGATTATAATAATGATATATGCTTTACTAAAGTGAGTTGTTTATTTGAAATTTATTAGCATATTGTATATTTTCATTATAGTAGATAGGAAAGTAATGAAAAATTCATTTGTTCATTCATTAAGAATAACAGATTTGCCAAGTGTTGGTTATGAACAGAAATATACTGTGGAAAATAAAATAAAATAAATTATTTTGTCATCAGCAGGATTCTGTTCAGCATCTTTTATTGCAATTAACATAGACTACATTTGTATTTTTGATCTTTTTTCAACTTTAAGCACATCATTACAGTTTCCTTATATATTTATTGTAATGCATTACATATTTAATATTTATATACATTGGATGCAAAAGTTTATATTGGGATTTTAGTTTCCTGTGACATATACATTGTATCTTTCTTTTTTATAGTCTTTTGTTGAACCAGTATAAATACTAATCTTATTACATTAAATGTCTTGTATTATTTGATCCTCTTAAAAACTAATAAATCACAGAATATTACTTTTCCATCTTGGATATATTAAAATTGGTGCAGCACAAACTCATGAAGTAGCACAGCCAAGATTATAAAAAGGTAGACCCCAGGGTTTTTGGCTCAGAACCTGTGCCTATAGTCATTATGTTGTGCTGCTTCTATCAGCAAGAGCTGTAAAAGCAAAGAACGTCTTCCAGATATAATAACAAGCAAAATTGAAGTCCTGAAAATTGAAAAATCACTGTTTCTTAGGTGATCAATAAATAATGTTGAAAAAGTACTGTAGATTTAAACCAATTTCAAACATAGAGAACCCTTGCAAACTACACTAAGATTAGATTTTAGCATTGCAACAATGGTGTTTGTAGGTAGGCAGAACTTTTGCAGTCAGTAGAAAAGGAAATGTGTACGTAATTACATTTCATTAAAAAAAAATATTTGCTGCTCTGTTAGGCTGAGTGTTTAAGGGAAAAGAAAGACCATGAGTAATGGTCATATTTTCTGAAATATGTCTCAGTTATTCTAGGGAGAGAATGGCAAATATTGCACAGGAAAAGGGACCAAAATGGATGCAAAATATATTAATGAGGTGGAAATTAGGGACAGTGATAAATTGGCTGTCGGGATGAGAAAGGAGTGAGCATCAAACAGAAATTATTATTGTCTACCTTGGGAAACCTATCAGTGCAGGTACACAGGGAAAAGAGCATGTTGAGATAGTTAGAAAAAATAGTCTGTCAAATAGTTTTAAAATTTATGTTGAATTTGAAGTACCTTAGTTATATGTACTTAACTGAAGAAGTTAGAGATATTGTTTATTTAGTGATTAATGTTCACACAAACAGGGTTGGTATTTTATGTGAGAAATTGCTTTAATGAAACAGTTTAAATTAGATATTGTGAGCTTGTGCTGTGCTTCTTTAAGACCTAATCATAGTTCTCCATTGAGTTCTAGTTTTAGTTAAGTTCCATTGGAAAGTTACTCAAATTCCTAGCTGTATAATGTTATGCTACTGAGTAACTTACCATGCTAAAGTAAGAGTGAAAATAGATGTAAATGCTCTATGCAAAATTTGACATGTGAATTTTTTGCAGCATTATTAGCATTGCATTACATAACACACAAAAAAAATTAAGGCTCACCCAATTATCAAAGTAACACTGCAAGTAAGTTGCAAAGCAAATGCTTGAGTCCATGTCAGCAAATCTAAAGTCAGTGCATGAATTATAACTATTGTTCTCATATGGATTAATATAATTTCTGGATTAAATAAATTCTCAGTTCTTGAAGTTAATGTGGTTGAACTTAATTCCAAGAAAGGCAAAATTTGGATAAGAAAAATAGTAATAAAAAATACTGCAAAGCAAATTAAAAATAGTGCCCAAATACCTCAAGAACCCTAGAAGCTTCAAAGGTAAGGCAGTTTTTCCTGAGGAGAGAAGGACCCTTTATGTCAGAAGCAAATGAGGTGATGAGTAAGGTAACATTTGAAAAGTGTATGTGGAGCTTCGTGCAAGGACATTGCTAATTTGGGGTGACATACTAAAAGATATTAAAAATTGAGTATAAAATTCTTTCTGAATAATAATACAGTACTTAAAAGTAGAGCTGCCTATCATTGGAGAGATCAGGATTTCTGTAAAGTAGCCAATCTTTAATTGCAACAGAGAAAGAGCCCTTGAAAAATGATTGTTCACATGCCTAAGAGCAAGTTCAACAACAATTTTATTCACAAAGCATGAAAATGCTAATGTTTCATCCTTATTATGAAGCTTCTAATGAAACACTGAAAATGAAATAACAAGACTCCATTCCAATGATAATGACTGAACCTAGAATGAAACATAGTGATATCACATTTCCAATTCAATTTCTACGAATTAATATTAAATTTTTCAACCCTCTGCAGGAGTCGAGTGGCTCAATTTAATAGACTTCATTGTAATGTGTTGTACATATTCAGAATTTACACTAATCATTTTCCTACGTTTAGCCTCTATTTTCAAAATGCAAAACATTTTTAAAAGGCCCATTTTATTAAATTAGTTTTCCAGTTTATAGATTAGCATTCTTGGATAGATACTGTAATTTATTTAGCTAGTTGCCACAGCTTTGTTAGGTTTGTGATGTTTATCTTTGTTCCTTCAAACAGTATTTGCTCCTTATACAAAGCTATAAACTCTCAAAGAGTATATTGATATATTGATTTTTGTTCAATTAAACTCTAACTGTAATGCTATCCTTGTTTTATGGTCCTTTCTCTAATTATGTTTCAGATGTTTATGTGGCCTACAAGTTCTATGAGACTGCTATGAATACTATTTTGTGTAGTTTTTCAAAACATGTATGGTAAATTTATTTCACAACACTTCAGATTAGACTGATGAATACCAGTGTGATATGGATATGAATGGTAAATACAACTGCAGTATAAAAATATATATGATTTTTAGATCAGTTTTAGTTATTCAGAAAAATCAAGACGAGTGAATAAGTTAGCTTATATTTCATACTCAGTACTATTAAAATTGTATATTTGTGTTGTACATCTGCTATACATAATAACAAAGATGCGTTATAGTTAATGAAAGTCTATGTTTTATTCACATTCCTTTACTGTTTGTCTATGCCATTTTCCTGTCTCAGAATGACTTCAGGACACCATGTTGAATTGAGTCATTGTAGATTATTAAGCTCTCGATTGTGAGAGAAAGAGTTGTTTGTCAGAGTTGTTTGATACTCTTGGCATTTCTGAGGACTTACTGCTAAGGCATGGCATAGAATGTGCTTGATTGGTATTTGTCTGTTATTTTCTCTTGCTATTAAACTTTTATTTTGGAAAGAATACCACTGAGTTAAAGACTGTTTTCATTACATTGGATCAAGGGTACAAACTGGCACACGGCATCACTGTTAATGTAGACTTCGAGGAAGTGTTACAAGATTTATCCACAATAAATTCTCTTCTCTTTTTTCTATAGTGTCCTCTCAGGAAGGAAATCACTTTGACAACATTGTCACTGAAGTAATAAGATACATTTAAACTTGAATGGTGAAATTTATCCACTGTAGAAATTTGCCTTATTTTTCTCCCTTATTTATTCAGTGATTCATTTTTATAATCACTGACTCATTTACTTAATATTTGGGTCTAAATAAAACTTTATCTGAATCTATTGTAGTTCAAATTGTTCTAGCTTGGGCCATTTGGGAACCCTTTCAGTTGATTTCTTTGTTCCACTGATATGCTCATCTCACTGTAATTATTGTTTTTTATCTTTTTGAACATGTCCTTATTTTCTGATTTATGGTGAATATGTCCTATTTCATTTCTATAATTAGGCATTTCTCCAAGGAGCCTTAGCTCTTTTTAATTTGAAAATATTATTGGAAATTTAGAATAAATGCTGGAGGTTTCACTGGTGCTGATTTTTATTGCTTCTAACTCCTCTTAGTTAACAAAGAAGGCAAAAACATAATGTGTATAATAACTTGTGTATATATACACATATTTTTATGTATTTCAAAATGTTGCCATCTGTATCTATAATCAAATAAGCTTAAGTTCATACTGCTACATTGTACTTCACTTTATTATCTCATTGATTTTTCTGGTTTCCTATTTTTGCTTGCATGTAAATACTTGTTCAAATAGTGAGAAATCTGATACCAAGCATTTGAATCCATTTACTTAGTATCACAATTCAAGTCATGCATAGTTGTTAAATAATCTTTAGCCAGATCTAACATAGAAAATAATTTCACCAACATTATCACAGTCAGTATGTACATTTTTACTTTTTCTCTTACATACTCCACTTATTCCTTCATTTACTTGGATCAATACCTTTTGGTACCTCTCCTTTTTGTAAGTTTGTTTGGTACACAGAACTTGTAACAGTTAGATTTCTCCTCCCATTTTGCATTACATAGTGAGATTTCACAATGGAAAAGCTTTAAAATAAGGTAAAACATATTTTTAAAAATAATTTTTATTCACTGATAGTCAAATTACATTTCATAAAGTTCTACCATTTTCCACAAACTCCTGGTACCATGTTGCTACTGTTACAGTATTAAAACAATTACATCTTCATCCTAAAATATTTCCTGTCTTTTATTTATTATATATCTTTCTCCTCAACTATTCTATATCTCTACTTCTTACTTTTGTAGAATGTCACATAACTAGAATCATATATCATGGTGCTTTTCCTGACTAAACAGTATGCATTTGTTTTATCCATGTATTTTTGTGACTCTATAATGCATTTGCTCTTTTACTGAATAATACTCTAGTATGATGATGCTACAGTTATGAATTCCACTTACATATATTTATTTTATTTTTCAATGAAAATAAAACTTGTTTTAATTAGAGAACATAATAGTATGAAAGAAATTTATTCTTTCAGAATTGTGGATGCTAGAAATCGGGAATTCGACATCTGTAGATTTATGTTCACTCCAAATGCATAAGGAGTCTTTTTTCTTGCTCCCAGTACAGCCAGGTTTTCCTTTGGTCTGTCCCTGTCCTTGAATGATGTTCTTCTTTCACATAGCTTCACGTCATCTTCCCTCTGTGTTTGTCGACCTGTGTTTCTTTTTTTCTTATAAGGCCAACAGTCAGACTGTACTAAGGATCTCAATCTATGCCAGTATGACCTCATTTTACAGCTACTTTTTCTACTCAATCTCCTTATTTGAAGAAATCTTAAGGAAATAGTTGTTTTAAATTAAGGGCGATGATGAGTAACATTGATGTACAACATTGATGCCAAAGATCATGCGTGAACAAAATTATACAAAATAGTTGGAAATGCTGACATTTTTCCCAGAGAAATTTTAATATTGAAACTTCCATGGAATTAAAAAAAATAACGGTGCTGAAATATATCACCTCGAGTATCTTCAGCTAGGATTCATGTATTTGTTTTCAAGTACCTCAGTGTACCAAAGGTATGGCTATTTCTCCCTCCAAAAGCACCAAACAACTTTTCTAAATTAGAGATCCAAATAATAAATACACAAAGGGCAGGGAATAACCCTTGGTAAAATCACAATAATTCTTTAATGAACAGTATATGGAACTACAGTTTTTGTAATTCCTTGTCTCTCTTACATTAAACAAATAAAAGTAGTCCAAAGGCAAAAAATAAGAATGGGGGAACAAATTACAGAAACTTTGGTGGTTTCTATGTTGCTTTCTATTTTGGGATATAATATATATGTATTTCTGCACTACTTTGGAAAAATATATATATATATTCTGATAAAATGGAAGATTTCATTGCTAGAGAGAAAATAATAACAAATTCCAAATTTGGGATAAGAAAGTCAATTGCTATCTTTCAACCACAAGCAAGCCCACCTGCCCTCCTGGTGCATCTGTGCAACCGTGCGGAGCCCAGGGGGAGAACTATGTGCTTTCTGTGGACCCTCCATGTTGGGCCGAGAGGCGGCAACCACAAGCAAGAAATGCTTGTATTGTTGTATTGTTTCCCAGGCCTGGTGCCCACAGTCTCAGCATTTCTTGGGTAGATGACATTTTCTAGTGTAGCAAATAGTTTGGATTGTCCTCAGTATTGTCTCTGAGCCCCATTGTTATTGTCATTGGTTTCCTTAATTTTGTTTAATTTTCGTTTCCTCTTTTTTTTTCCTTCATTTCACATCCTGTTTTCATTGGTTTTACTCTGTTTTGTTTTTGGTTTGTTTTTGCTATGCCTGATGGAATGGTCAACTATTCTGAAAGCAACTAGATATAATATAGTACTTATCGTTTTCATAGTATCTCTCTCTGAAGTTTTATGCCCGTTCTACTGCTTTGTTTTGATTGCTCTGTTATCTTTTGTTGCATTTCACTATCTTTGAAATAAAATTTAAAAAACAAAAAAAAACAAAAAAATTTTTTTATTGTTCATGGTGTTGGAAATTTGTAATCCCTGTAGTCTCAGAGGCTGAGGCAGTATAATCACAAGTTCAAGCCCAGTCTAAACAGCTTAGCTACTTAATGAGATCCTCTGTATTTCTTAGGGGTCTCTAGAGGACATAATCATTATACATACATATACATATATACATTATACACATATGCAATTATTCATATTACACATATGAAATTATACATATATATAACTATGCATTTATACATAATCATATAAAATGTTTCATTAGGAAGGTTTATGGAATCAGAGGAAGAAGAATTCACTATAGCTGTTTGCAGGACTGTAAACAAAGGAATTCACAATGACCATCTGTGTGATGGAGATGACCTAGGATCCAGTAACTGCTCAGCCTAAGAAGATGGAAGTCACGGTACAAGAGGGATCAAGGATGAAATAACCAATGAAGATATAGGAAGGCTTGAAAGCTTTCGATAGAGGCCCTGTGCAATCCTGCATTGGAAGACTAAAGAAACTGCAGACTGTTGTGTAACAGCAGTGCTGAGGACTGGAACTATTCTGAAGTAAAAACACTTCCTTCTCCTTTCCCATTTTATTTTGTCAGGCTTCAAAGTCTATTGGTTAGTTCGACACACATTCCTCCTCAGGTTGCTGGCCTACATGATGATCATCCACAGACACACCCAGAATTGTGCATCATCAATTTGTTAGTTGGCTCTTACTCAGCCAAGTTGCCTTATCCCAATTAATGGTCTCTGAATTTTTTTTTCTTTTTTTAATGAGAAGGTTGAGAATACAACTCAGGTCAAAGACTTTTGGTTCAATTTCCAATTCCACAAAAATTTTTCTGAGTTTAAAACTTTCATTGTCAACATTAAATAGGTATCAGCAAGGTAAATGATTATAACTTTCTGTGTATTTTTTTAAACAATAGAATACATACTTTTTTAGGAAAAAGCTTTATTGAGGGAATAACTGGGCTATCAGATATTAAGTTATACTCCTTTTTATTTTAAAAACAGAACAAAAAAGAATAAAAACAATATAGAATTTCAAAAAATAGAAAATTAATACTACACAATATATTACACATTGTTATCATAAAAGTAGTTGTTCATATTACAAGATTTAGGTTTCAAAAAATGTTCAAACAATCAAACAGTGAAAAAAACAAATGATTCTTTTTGATGAAATTACAGAGATTAGTAATATAGTTGTCTATCTTGTATATATATATATATACATACACACACACATATATATGTATACCTATGTACATATAATCTTTTCACTTCCTTCTTTTCTCATTTCCCCTATCCCATTTGTTCTTTCATTTTGAGTATATTCTTTCCCCTTTATTTTCATAATATCTATTGTATATTTTGGATCTTATTACTCTTTCAGTTTTTTTTAACTAGGGAGATAATACAATATTTACATATGTGAGTTTGATTAATTTCATGTATGAGTATGGTCTCAAGTTCCATCCATTCACCTATAAAAGCCTCAAGTTTATCATTATAGCTGAGTAATACTCCATTGTATAAAAATACCACATTTTATTATTCATTCCTTGGTTCAAGGACATATAGTTGTTTCCAAGATTTAGTTATTACAACTGGACTTGGTGGTGCACACCTATAATTGCAAAACCCTATTTCAAAAAAGATTTAGCTATTACAAACTGTGCTGTTATAAACATGAACGCATATATATTGCTGTGGCATGATATTTTCAGTTATTATGGGAAAACATCCAGAAGAGGAATAGCTGGATTGAATGGGACCTCCAATTCTAGTTTTTTGAGGAATGTCTGCACTGATTTCCACAGTGGTTGTACCAGTCTATACTCCCACAAACAATGGAGAAGCGTTCCTTTTTCCCCACAGCCACTCCAGCGTTCGTTATTGGTTGATTTCTTCATGACAGCCGTTCTTTCAATAGTGAGATGGAAGCTCAATGTTATTTTAAGTTTTATTTCTTGAGTACCTGGTTATGTTGAACATTTCTTTATCTATGTATTTGTCATTTGTATTTCTTCATCTAAAAAGTGCATGTTCATCTCAGATATCCATTTTTGGATTGGGTCTTTGAATTTGGGAAGCCTGATGCTTTTCAATTCTTTGTATGTTTTAGATATAAGTCCTTTGTCTGAGGGACAGTTGGTTAAGATTTTTTTCCCATTTGTGGGGTTTCTTTTCACTCTGTTGGTGATTTCTTTCTATGTGCGCAAACTTTAATAAGATAAGATCTCAGTTGTTGATTCTTTGAAGTACTTCCCATGTGGTTTGCATTTTGTTCATGAACTCTTTGCCTACATCTGTGTCTTCAAGATTTCTACCTAGATTGTCTTCCAGTAGATTCAGTGTTTGTACTTTAATATGTAGATCTTTGATCCACTTTGACTTTGGTTTAGTGCCTGGCAATAGACATGTTTCTACTGTTAGTCTTCAGCATGTGGAAAGCCAATTTTTCCAACATGACTAATGAAAGAGGCTATCTTTCTTCCAGTGAACATGTTTGGCCCTTTTGTCAAAGATAAGGTGGCTGAGTATCTTTGTAGTTGTGTCTGCATCTTCTAATCTGTTGCACTGATCCTCAGGTCTGTTTTTTTTTTTTTTTTGCCAGTACCATGCTGACTTTGTCACAGTAGCTTTGTAATATAATTTAAAGTCAGGGATTGTGATGCCTCTTGCCTTCCCTTTGTTGCCCAGGATTACCTTTTCTATTCTAGGACTCTTTTGCTTCCAAATGAATTTTAGGAATGTTTTCTCTAGATCTGTGAGGTATGCTAATGGTAATTTCATTGCTATTGGATTAAATCTGTATAACAGTTTCAAGAGTATGATCATTTTCACTATGTTGGCTCTTTCTATCCAAGAGGAAGGGATATCTTTCCATTTTCTGACATCCTCTGCAATCTCTCTCTTTTTTTAGAGTACTATAGTTTTCAAAGTATAGAAATGTCTTCTACATCCTTTGTTAAATTCATTCATAATTATTTCATTTTTTTTTGATTCTGTTATGAAAGGTGTTATTTCCATTATTTCTCTGTCAGTGATGTCTTGTTTGTGTACATGAATGCTATTGATTTTTGAGTGCTGACTTTGTTTTCAGGTACACCGCTGAATATGCTTATTAACTCTAGCAGTCTTTTGATAGAGTTTTTGAGATCTTCTATGTTGAGTATCATATCATCTACAAATAATGATATTTTAAGTTCTTCCTTTCCTATCCTTACACCTTTTATTTCTCTCTCTTGTCTAATTTCTCTGGTTAATGTTTCCAGAACTATATTGAATAGGAGTGGTGATAGTGGACATTCTTCTCTTGTTCCTGATTTTAGAGTGAAAGGTTTCATTTTTTGACCATATAGTATGATTTTTTTTGGTACTTTTTTTTGTTTTGTTTTGTTTTGTTTTGTCATAGATGGCATTTATCAGATTGAGGTAGAGACCATCTATTCTGATTTTCTGTAGGATTTTTATCATGAACAGTTGTTGGACTTCATCAAAAGCTTTTTCTGCATCTATTGAGATGTCATGTAATTTTGTCTTTGGCTCTGTTTTTATGGTGTATTACTTTTATTGATTTGTGTATGTTGAACCATCCCTGCATTCCTGGGATGAATCCCACTTGGTCATGGTGTACAATCTTCTGAAAGATTTGCTGTATTCTGTTTGCTAGTGTTTTATTGAAAATTTTTGTATCAGTGTTCATTATGGGGGTTGGCCTGTATTTCTCCTTTTTGGTTGGGTCTTTCTCTTGTTTGGGTATCAGAGTGATACCTGCCTCCAGGAATAAGTTAGGGACAATTGCTTTTCTTCCAGTTTCATCAAAGAGTTTGAAAACTATTGATGTTAAATTTCCTGTATATTGTGGAATTCAGCTGTGAATTCATTAGGACATGGGCTTTCCTTTGTTGGTAAGTTTTTCATTACGTTTTCAATTTTAGTAACCAATATTGGATTATTCATAAGTTTCATGTCTTCTTGATTCAGTTTCAATAATTCATGTTTCTAGGAATCTGTTAATTTTTTCTATATTTTCCAGCCTATGGGAGTAAAAGTTTTCAATGTAGGTGTTGATGATCTTCTGAATTTCTCCAGGATCTGTAGTCATTTCACTCTTTTCATTTCTTATGCATGAATTTAAGGTTTTTTATTTCCTGCTCTTGATAAGATTGACTGAGTTTATCAATTTTGTTTATTCTTTCCATGAACCAACTCTTCGATTCATTAATGCTTTTATTATTTTCTTAGTCTCAATTGTGCTGATTTCTGCTTTGGTTTTTATAAATTTTCTCCCTTCTATGAGCTTTGGTCTTGACTTGCTCTTTTTTTCCCTAGAAACATGAGGTGCAGCATTAGGTTGTTTATTTGTACTCATTCTGTTTTCCTGATGTGAGAATTTATTGATATGTATTTTCCTCTAAGGACTGCTTTCACTGCATCCCACAGGTTTCAGTATGTTGTATCTGCATTCTCACTGAAGTGCAGATATTGTTAAATTTCTTCTTTAATTTCATTTGTAGCCCACTGGTTGTTCAGTAGGGTGCTATTTAATTTCCATGTGTTTATGTGGTTTTTGCAGTTTCTTTTGCTATTAATTTTCAATTTCAGTGCACTATGGTCAGATAATATGCATGGGCTAATTTCAATCCATTTGCATTTACTTGAGCATGTTCTATGGGCTAATATAAGGTCTGTTTTAGAGAACCTCCCATGTGCAGCTGAGAAGAATGTATATTCTGATGTTGGGTGGAAGACTCTGTAAACATCTATTAAGTCCATTTGTTCACAAGTTTTATTTAGGTCTATTATTTCTTTGCTAAATTTTTGTCTAGTTGATCTGTCTCTTGGTGACAATGGGATATTAAAGTCACCTGTAATAATTGTTATTGCATATTGATTTTTTATGTCTATTAGTATTTGTCTTACATAATTGGGTGCTCCTGTATTTGGCTCATGTAAGTTTATGACTGCTTTCCTTTTCTCTTGAACTCTTCCTCTAGCAAGTATGTAGTGACATTCTTTATCTCTTTTGTTCATTCTTAGCTTGAAGTTCACATTGTTTGAAAACCGAATAGCCACCCCCAGTTTTTTCTGGGTTCCTATCATATAGGATATTGTTTGCCATCATTTGACTTTCAGTCTATGAGTTTCTTTTTGAGTTATATGTGTTTCTTGAAAACGGCATATTGTTGGATCCTGTTTCTTGATCTATTCTGCCAGTCTATTTCTTTTAATTGGTGAATTGAGGCCATTTACAATGATGGTATGACTGATAGGTACTGGCTTAACTTTGTCATGTTATTTACCTGTTGTTGACTCCCTGCTTTTTTCCCCTGGTTTAATTGCTTGCCCTGCCTAATGATTTCTTTCTGCTGTTGTTCTTGGAATTGTGGTCATTTTTATCTCTTTCTAAAATGTCTTCAGTACTCTTTCTAGGGTTGTTTTGTTGGACATCAATTTCTTTGGCTGTACTTTGTCATGGAAATATATTATTTCTCTATTAATTTTGAAAACTAATTTTTCAGGGTAAATCAATCTAGATTGAATTTTGTTTTCTTTCAGGACTTGAAATAATTCACTTGAAGCTCATCTTAACTGGAGGGTTTGTTTTGAGAAGTCAGGCATGATTCTAATGAGCTTTCCTTGATAGGGGATCTTTATTTTCTCTAACAGATTTTGATCTTATTTTCATGCTGAAGTTCTTGGACCTTGACTATTATATTTCTGGGTGTAGATTTATTTTGGTTATGACTGTTGGAAATTCTATATGCCTTACTTATCTGTATATTAGTTTCTTTTCCCATGCTTGGGAAATTTTCTGCTTTTAGTTCTGCAAATACATTTTTCATGTCATTTGCCTTGACTCCTGCATTTTAACTGACACCTACCAAACTTATATTGTTTTTCTTTGAATCGTCTTGGAGCTGTTGAATTGTTGCTTGATGGTTCCTTATTTTTAAGAATTCTTTCCTTTCATGATCAATAGCTGCAATTCAGTGCAATTTTTATTTTCTTGGACGGTTTTTTGAATTTGTTTCATGTATTCCATTCTTTCCTATATATCATTCAAAGCTTCCATCATTCTCCCATGGTCCTTTTTATCTATGTCTTCTCTAGCTATGCTGAACAACTTCATCATTAAGGTTGTCGTTTCTTTACCTGAGAGATTACGTCTAATCTGATTTCCTCTATAACCTCATGGATTTGTTCCTTTATTTCACTTGCTCTCTTTTCAGAAATTTCAAGTGTGTGGCTTCCAGTGTCTTCTATCCATGTATCCTGCACTTGTTCCAGATGAACTGGGTGTTTGAGAATGAATTTTGCTTTTTCATTTTGTCATTTTCACCTCTTGTGTTAATATTTTGTTCTTTTCAATCTTGCTTGCCTTGGTTGTCTGTCATGTGTGCCTTAGGGTCCTACTGTGTGGCTGATGTTCACCCAGTTGCTACTCAGTTGCTGGTTCCTACAGTGTAGGAGAGGAACCAGTCACCTAAATTCCTCCTGTGGGCCAGTTGTATGAGTCTTATACTTTTTTCTAGGCTGAATAGCCTAGGAGTAATGATGTGAACCATCCCTCATCTCATATTGTTACTTTGGCTTTAGACTCTTCTAGGCTTTCAGACCCACCTGTCCATGGTGTGCTCCCTAGCCAGGACCCTACTGTGTCACTGGGAGGTCTCGAAGTCCCAGTTGGATTCTTCTAGGTGCTACGAGACCTCACCAGTGCACTCACTAGCCAACAGGGTGTTCTGTGTATGGAAGAAGGACTCACCTGCACTCTCCCCAGCTTGCCAACAGCCTCTTGGTGGGAGAGGGTTTGTCCAGGCTCCTGCTGACCCTCTGAGGGCCTCTGTATGTGGGGACAAACTCACTGAGCTCTCGCAGCCTGCTAAGGTCCTCTGGGAGTTGGGAGGGGTCACAAGGCTCCCACTAGCCCACTGAGGTACTGCAGGTTGTAGAAAAAGTTGCTGATGGTCCTGTGGGCTGCTGA
>RJWM01035006.1:0-19270 GCA_004363535.1 Dasyprocta punctata | reverse complement strand
GTTAGGATTAGAGATCCCATTCAACCCAGCTATCCCTCTTCTGGGCATTTTCCCAGAAGAATTGAAAACATCATACCACAGTGATATCTGTGCACCCATGTTTATAGCAACCCAATTTGTAATAGCCAGATCTTGGAAACAACCCAAGTGCCCATCAATCAAAGAATGGATAAAAAAGATGTGGTATTTTTATACAATGAAGTACTACTCAGCTATTAAGAGAGATTGTATTGAGACTTTTATAAGTAAATGGTCACAACTTGAGACCATACTCATAAGCTAGATAAATCAAACCCACATGTGTAAATACTGTACTGTCTCCCTAGTGTAAGAAACGGAAACAGTATATATGATCCAAAATCTATAATAAATACTAGGTAAGGGTAAAAAACAGCTCAAAGAGCAAAAGTAATTGAGAAGGGAAAAGGGGGAAAGAGGGAAGGGAAAAGGAAAAGATATAAATCTGTATATATGTATATGTAAGATAACTAAAAGGAACACACTGCTGAATGTATTCATTATTGATAAAGAACAGTTAATACTCATATGATTAGATCAATTTTACATATCTATATCTATTAATGTAAACAACCATTTTGAAGATAACGATATGCAATATTGCAACCATTGTCAAGTTTCTATCCTGTTTTGTAAACCTGTAATGTTACTACTGTGTATTTACACTAGTCATTTGTTTGTCTCTTTTGCTTTTTGTCTTTGTTATATGTGTCTTTATTTTCTCTTAAATAAAAAAACTTAGTGCATTAAATATCTTTCTTGTCTCTGTGTAAAGCAATCTGACACCTCTTTTTCTCAAAGTTACAGAATAATTGCAAATGAAAATGACTTGTGTGGTATGGACACGAAATGCGGGATGCACGAGCAAAGAGGTAAAATGATTAGGACCTCTGTGTGGGCTGTTTCACAGCAGCTTTAAAATGAAAGTGAAAGAAAGGAATTGAGGCCCTTAAGCAAACCAAATCAAATTAGTTCAAAGGAAAGGAAATGACTTTCCAGATTAATAGCGATGAGCTGGCACACACATGCTAAACACTCACACTTCCAAATGACTATATGCTGTTTTCTTGAGGCTGTGGGCAAAGGCTATATACGTTAACAGATGATTTCAAAAAAGGAAGCTTTTCCAGTGAGCTGGCCAGCATTCCATGGTGCAATTTCTTAGTTATGATGCTGTGTTTTAGCCTTCTGAATTTAATTCATCGCTTGTCAGAAAGTGAGAACATGACACAGAGGGGTGCCCTGCAGTCCTAGACGTACCCAGAAAATTGCAAGTCCTGCTTCAGACTTTTGATGCTGTCAGCTTTATGGTTTTGATCTGACCCTTTTAGTGTCTGTTCAGAATTCCTCAGGTCAATTATATAGCCTAGAAAGCTCGAGAGAAATCCTGCTGTGCTAAATTAATTTTGTGTTCTGAATTTTTATCAGATTCACTCATGTACAGGTATATTTCTTAGCTGTAAATGTAAATTTCTTAGGCAACTAGACTGAGAACCCTTTGAAATGAAAGTCATATCTCATTCAGCCTTATACTAGCATGATGACTGACACATAGTAGGCACTAGAGGCATCTGAGAAATGAATGAACAGCCAGGGTTTATCAGGGAGATGCAGATTCATAGGTTGGGTTTGTCTGTCCTCCACCTATTGCTTTATTTGAAAATGGAATTAAGACCACAGATAAAAATTCAATATGTATAAACATAAAGAATGAAAATAAAACTAAACTCCATGTACCCAGCTAATTTAACACAAAACAATGTCGTGTAACTAACTGCTGTCTTCTGAGTATCTAAACCCTCTGTTCACACCTGTATGCGTCACCCTTAGAGAAAACTACTGTCCTTAGCTGTTGAGTTTATTTACCATTCATTCTAGCACTTTTCTCTTAGAAACAATTGCATGGGTGACATTACCAAAACAGGATTTTTTTTTTTTTTTTTTTTTTTTTTGCAGAAAGGGTAAGATTAATTTCGGTTTAAGGCAATAGTCTCTCTTATTGATGGGTTACGTGTCCTAAAGTGATGTGATACAAAGGTCAAACAGGCTTGTCCCTTTAAAATATCTTCAAATCTAAATAGTTGCCATAGCCTCCCCTCAAAGGAGTTGCAATAGGGGACAGGTGGGGAAAGATGTTTGCCAGGGGGCCGGTCTTAGTGTCCACATGTGTAACCTCACATCTGACCTCACATCTGCTGTTAATGAGGCCCTTCAAGACCCATTGCCTCCTAAAAGCATGGAGTTTTAAATCGTGCTGCTCAGGGGAGGGATGATCGTAGTGAGCTGGCAGGGGTGAATCTTAGTCCCTTCACAATGCCTTCAGCAAGCACAGATGTGCCTTGGTCTATTTTATATCTTAATCTCCCACATAAAAATCCTGAGCTTAAAAAAAAAAGACTTTAAAACCAGTACCTCACACTTGTAGTTTTCAAACATTTTAGAGCACAATCGATGGTAAAAATTATATTTTATATTATACAAATGCATACGTATTATACACATGTACACTTACTCTGTGCGGTGTGGTCCATTCCACTTCTTTCCATTTTATACCATCAGAAACAAAGATAGCTCAAAACTTGCCAAATTGATTCCACAGCATGACAGAGCTTGAAAAATTATGCAGTAAGCCATGTTCACTTTATCTAAGGGATACCACTTTGACAGGTTATCTATTATCTATCAATGACAGCACTATCTCCTAATAATGGCCTTTTTGCCTTATGTACACATATCATATCATAGTGTTTTTAAGCTTAACAGACTATTTGTTTTCTGAATGTAAATATATTGGAGTTAAATGAATTAGGAAATTACAGTCCCCTTTTTTGTTTTTGCTATTATTCCTGAGACTTTCAACAACATTCGAAATAATGTATTACTACATTCCAAACCAGCAAACATTACTAAATATTTCTCCTGAGGCTCATTGTAAGCCATATTATTATCACTGACTTGTTTTGTTTAACGAGATAATTTTCTACCAAATCAGTGGTGAACAAAACTGACAAAAATTCTCAGTTTCATAGTAGAGCACTTTTTACATATAAAATTATTTGTGGGACACATATTTTAGAAGAAAAAATATGTATGCAAGCCTGTTCACTACTGCCATCCATTCATGACAGTGTAACACTGAGAATGTGGCAATTTTGATAAGGTTGGGGGCGGGTATTGTTTTTGTGCTTGAGGTAGTATGCTCGGACAGTTCTGGTCAGTCGGGGTGGTGAGCTAAGAAAGAGATCTAACCAGACAGCATAGTGATGTTGGACATAAGAAGACTGAAATGTCTCAGGAATGTGAAGTAGTTCACAAGAGAAGTAAGGGAATCAAACAAAAGAAGGCCTCTTTTCTAAAGTAGCTCTGGATGGCCCTGTTTCCTGAACTCTTTTAACTTCTAATCGTCTGAAGCAAACTTCAGAGAAATATACATGAAGGCAAACTGTCACCTAGCCACTGTCTCCAAATAGCACATCTTCTACTTGAGAAAGCTTTCTATAGGAAGACAAGTGGTTTATTTCCAGATAGAGGATGAGAAACACTCAGGAAAACGTGGCCTCACCAGATGCCAGGTTTGGAGTCGTCTTCCTGCCTTCCTCTCGTCTCTGCTTGTTTGCTTGAATTGGGCAGCAGAAACGGGCCAGTGCAGGTGCTGGCTACATCGGTAGCTTGGCTTCTTTTCCAGATTCTAGCTCTCCCTGGATGGCACTGGCTGGTAACCACAAGAATGAAGATCTAATCAAGTCAGTGCTGGCTCCATGCCTGCCATTAACTGGTTTTATTCAGTTTCCCCATTGTTGATAATAAAACACAAGTGGGCCTTCAGGTTCTTGCCTGCTGAGTCCAAACTCAGCATTTGCTGCCTCCTCTTCAACTTATGGAAAGAACACCTACTTACAATCAGCACATCTGCTTGCTTGTCCAGGTTTTGCCTGAGACATGGTGCGTAACATTTGACCTCTCTGCACTTCTGTTCAGAGGGAGATCCTGACATGTAATTTTGGCTATGTTTTGTGGTTCTTAATCTCAGAGATTTATTGGGGTTGAAAGCAGAATAGGCCTACATGGAATTTCAAGTTCTGCTCTATGTGATATTCTAACAGTTGAAAGGTATTCTACAAGGAGAAGGACAGGGCTTACAATAAGCAAAGAGGTTGGGAGGAAATGTTTCCAGCAACTGGAAAGGAGAGAACTTGTACCCTGCTCAAAATGTGGCAAGGCCTCAGGAGGAAAGTGTTGACAGGAAGGCACCCTTACGCAGGTTGGGTTCTATCATCTCACTTGAGATTTCCAGTCTTGGCAAAGAAGATCGGGACAACAGGTGTCTCAGCCGCTGCCAGGGTGAACCTGTCTGACAACCTGAGGGAATTCCCTGCCTTGGAGCTGGGTAAGACCCCAGGGCCTTTCCACCTTGGAAAGGGACTCTGAGAAGGCATAATGCTTAACTTCTTCATAGTCCTATGAAAATAGAGTTTGGAGTTGGGATTATATTGATCCAATGAGAATAAAAATAATTAATGCATAATGTTTTTTATACACAGTACCTGAGTGAATGGCCTGAGGTTTGTGACCTCTTAGAACACCTGTACTTCCTTTCTGCACACCCTGGGCTTCTCTGTCAGGTGTCTTCTGAGGACGTGAGAGCTTCATGCTAGGCCAGAATAGACAAGGCCTGCAGAGTGGACAAGGCCTGAGCAAAGAGCAAGTGAGCAGTTCAAAGCTTGAAGTCTTGCTCATGGGTGAGTAGCTAAGGCAGCCCCAGGCAGGACTCATGGGGCCCATCATAGAGGAATCACTCTGCCACGGGCAACATCAGAATAACAGTCAGCAAAGTCTCATTAGTTAGGGTTCCTGGTCAACAGTTGAAGCCACTCAGGACCAATGTGTTCTTAGAGCCTCCTAAGGCTCAAATCCCCAACCCCTTTCCTGCCTAAGGTCAAAGTTTTCTCCCTTTAACAGAGTGACAGAAAGAAACCTGAAAGAGTGCAGCCCAAGTTTCTCCCCAGCTGCAATGGTTTCCTAAAAATGGAGACTTCACTTTGGCTCCTGGACCCAGTTCCGTCTCCTTCCATATTTCACAGTCCCCAGTGGGTCATGGAAAGAGGAGCATGCCTAAAAATAACCACCAGCTGGGCCTGCAGGGTTCAGCAGGGTGTGATCACAGCTCATGGAGAAGGTTTGAAGTCTGCCTATGTGGTTCTGGGAGCTCAGCTGCAGTCCTCCTGCCAGAAGTGCCCTTCAAGTCATGTTATTCTTAGTGTCTCTGAGGGCAGCCTTTGGGAGACAAGTTCTTGCAGCCTATGAATTACTGAGGTCATCCAAGGATAGCAGCTTGAGGGAAAATAGGAAGAATAAAATGTATTTCACTGCATTTTCTCATGTCTTTGCATTGCCCTCTCTCTTGAATGTTTCCTGAGTTCCAGCAGCCACCTCCCCATGCCCACTTGAGACTGGCTTCTAGGCCATGTGCTTTTCCTGGAAGCCCAGAGACTTCTGTGAATGTACCCTGAGCCCACCTTCCATAGTTGCTCCTTTCCCTGGTTCTCACTCTTATCAAAATTGAGGCACCTGTTCTTCAGAGAATAAAGCTAATCTCATAGATGTATAAAGGAGGTTGGCTTAAAATGACTGCTTATACAGAATATGGTTACATATTTATTGTGGTAACAATCATAAAATATACTATCTTAAGCATTTTTAGTTTGGTATGTTAAATGCGTCCACACTATTATAAAACAGATCCCTGAACTCCTTCATCTTGCAAAACTGAAACTGTACACTCATTAAGCAACAACTCTCCATTTCTTCTACAGCCCAGCCACTGATAACCACTATTCTACTTCTCATATCTATGGATTGACTACTTTAGATACCTCTTGTAAATGGAATACAGTATTATCCTCTGTGACTGGGTTATTTTGCTTAGTATAATATTCTCAAAGTTCATCCATGTCATAGAACATGGACAGATTTTCTTTCTTTTTAAGGCAGCACAGTATTCCATCATATTACTACAGTAGACTTTGCCCATTTGTCCACTGATGGACTTTTGAGTTGCTTCTGTCTCTTGGATATTTGGAATAGTGCTGCTATAAGCATGGATGTTAAAATATTGTATTTATTTTATTTTATTTTTATTTAGGAGAAAAAAGACACAGAAAAGAAAGACTAAAAGCAAAAGAGACAAATGACAACAGCAAATCCAAAACAGCAACATTATAGGTTTACAAAACAAGATGGTAGGAACTTGACAATGGTTGCAACATTGCATATCATTACCTTCAACACAGTTGTTTACATTAACAGATACAGACATGTAAAGTTGATCTAATCATATGAGCATTAACTGTTCTTTCTCAATAATTAATACATTCAGCAGTATAGTCATTTTAGCTATCTTACATATACATATATACATATTTATGTCTTTTTCCTTTTCCCTTTCTTCTTTCCTCCTTTTCCTTTTCCTGATTACTTTTGCTCTTTGAGCAGTTTCTTACCCTTACACAGTATTTAATGTAGATTTTGGATCATATATACTGTTTCAGTTTCTTACACTAGGGAGACAATATGGTATTTACACAGGTGAGTTTGACTTATCTCACTTATGAGTATGGTCTCAAGTTGTGTCCATTTACTTATAAAAGTCTCATTGCAATCTTTCATGATAGCTGAGTAGTACCCCATTGTATAAAAATACTACATCTTTTTTTATCCATTCCTTGATTGATGGGCACTTGGGTTGTTTCCAAGATTTGGCTGTTACAAATTGGGTTGCTATAAACATGGGTGCACAAATACCACTGTGGTATGATGTTTTCGATTCTTCTGGGAAAATGCCCAGAAGTGGGATAGCTGGGTCAAATGGGATCTCTAATCCTAGCTTCTTGAGGAATCTCCACACTGATTTCCACAGTGGTTGCACCAGTCTACACTCCCACCAACAGTGGAGAAGAGTTACTTTATCCCGACAGACCTTCCAGCATATGTTATTGGTTGATTTTTTTTTAATCTTGGCCATTCTTTCTGGAGTGAGATGGAATCTCAGTGTTGTTTTAATTTGCATTTCCTGAATGACCATTGATGTTGAACATTTTTTCATATATTTATTTGCCATTTGTATTTCTTCCTCAGAGAACAGTGTATTCATCTCAGATGTCCATTTTTGGGTTCGGTCCTTGAATTTTAAGGGCCTGATTTTTTAAAATTCTTTATATGTTTTAGATAGAAGTCCTTTGTCTGATGGACAATTGGCTAAGACATTTTCCCAGTTCATGGGTTTTCTTTTCACTCTGTTGGAGTTTTCCTTTGACATGCAAAAACTTTTTAGTAAGATTGGATCCCAGTTGTTGATTCCAGGAAGTGTTTCCCGTTCAGTTTGATTTTTATTCATGAACTCTCTGCCTACTCCTATGTCATCAAGGTTTTTACCTACTTTGTCTTCCAGCAAATTTAGTGTCTCTCTTTTAATATTCAGATCTTTGATCCATTTTGACTTTATTTTAGTGCATGGTGATAGATCTAGTTTTAGTTTATGGCATATGGAAAGCCAGTTTTCCCAGCACCATTTATTAAAGAGGCTGTCTTTCTTCCAATGTACATGTTTGGCCCCTTTGTCAAAGATGAGGTGGCTCAGTGTGTTTATAGTTGTGGCTGTATCTTCTAATTTATTCCATTGATCTTCAGGTCTGTTTTGATTCCAGTACCATGCTGATTTTATCACAGTAGCTTTGCAGAATAGTTTCAAGTCAGGGATTGTAATGCCTCCTGTCTTCCCTTTGTGGCCCAGAATTGCCTTTGCTATTCTAGGTCTCTTCCGGTTCCAGATGAATTTCAGGAATGATTTTTCTAGCTCTGTGAGGTATGCAAGTAGTATTTTGACAGGGATTGCATTAGATCTGTATAACAATTAGGGAGAATGGCCAGTTTCACGTTATTTGTTCTTCCTATCTATGAGCAGGGAATATCTTTCCATTTTCTGAAATCTTCTTTGATTTTCTTCTTTAGAGTAATTTTCACTGTATAGATCTTTTACTTCCTTTTTTAGATTGATTCTTAAGTATTTCATTTTTTTGGATGCTATATTGAAGGGTGTGGTTTCCCTTGTTTCTCTCTCAGCATGTTTGTTGTTTGTGTACAAGAATGCTATTGATTTTTGAGTCTTGACCATGTATCTAGCAACATTACTGAATTTTTTTTATTTAAGAAAAAAAAGACACATATAAGAAAGACAAAAATCAAAAGAGACAAACAAATGACTAGAGCAAATGTACAACAGTAACATTATAGGTTTACAAAACAGGATGATAGAAACTTGACAATGGTTGCAATATTGCATATCGTTGCCTTCAAAATGGTTGTTTACATTAACAGATATAGACATGTAAAATTGATCTAATCATATGAATATTAACCGTTCTTTCTCAATAACTAACATTACTGGATTTGCTTATTGCATCTAGAAGTCTTTCAATGGATTTTTGGGGGTTTTCTATGTAGAATATCATATCATCTGCAAATAATGGTAATTTTACTTCTTCCTTTCCTATCATTATTTCCTTTATTTCTTTCTCTTGTCTAATTGCTCTGGCTAATATTTCCAGAACTATATAGAATAGGAGTGGTAATAATGGTCATCCTTGTCTTGTTCCTGATTTTAGGTTGAAAGTTTTCAGTTTTTGTCCATTTAGTAAGATGTAGGCTGTTGGTTTATGATATATGACTTTCATTGGGTTGAGGTAGAGACCATCTATTTCGATTTTCTGTAGGATTTTATTATGAATGGGTGTTAGATTTTGTCGAAAGCTTTCTCTGGATCTATTGAGATGACCATGTGATTCTTGTCCTTGGCCCTGTTGATAAGGTGTATTACATTTATTGATTTGTGTATGTTGAACCATCCCTGCATTCCTGGGATGAATCCCACTTGATCATGGTGTATAATCTTCCTGATAACTTGCTGTATTCTATTTGCCAGTATTTTATTGAGGATTTTTGCATCTATGTTCATTAGGGAGATTGGCCTGTAGTTTTCTTTTTTGGTTGGGTCTTTCTCTGGTTTTGGTATTAGGGTAATACTTGCTTCCAGGAATGAGTTAGGGAGACTTGCTTCCCTTTCAATTTCACTGAAGAGTTTGAGGAGTGTTGGCATTAAGTATTTCCTAAATTTCCTGTAGAATTCAGCAGTGAATCCATCAGGACCTGGGCTTTTCTTTGTTGGTAAGTTTCTAATTACATTTTCAATTTCATTAGTTGAAATTGGGTTATTCAGCAGTTTTACATCTTCTTGATTCAGCTTTGGTAATTCATAGGTTTCTAGGAATCTGTCCATTTCTTCTGTGTTATCAAATCTATGTGAGTAAAGGTTTTCGAAGTAGGTGTTGATGATCTTCTGTATTTCCACAGGGTCTGTAGTGATTTCACCTTTTTCATTTCTTATTGCATTAATCTGAGTTTTTTTCTTTCCTCTTTTTGATAAGGTTGCACAGGGGCTTATCAATTTTATTTATTCTTTCAAAGAACCAACTCTTGGATTCATTAATTCTTTGTATTGTTTCCTTAGTTTCAATTGCATTAATTTCTGCTCTGATCTTGATAATTTCCTCCTTTCTTTGGGCTTTGGACTTGACTTGCTCTTCTTTTTCTAGAAGTTTGAGGTGCATCATTAGGTTGTTTATATGTGTTCTTTCCATTTTTCTGATGGGAGAGTTTAGTGCTATAAATTTCCCTCTGAGGACTGTTTTCATTGTCTACCACAGGTTCTGGTAATTTGTATTTGCATTTTCATTTGATTGTAGATATTATTTAATTTCTTCTTTAATTTCTTTGTGACCCATTAATCATTTAGGAGAGTATAATTTAATTTCCATGTGTTTGTGGGGTTCTTGTGGTTATTTTTTGTCATTCATTTTCAATTTTATTGAGCTATGATCAGATAATATACATGGAATTATTTCAGTTCCTTTGCATTTACTTAAGCATGTTCTGTGGACTAGTATATAATCTATTTTAGAGAATGACCCATGTGCAGCTGAGAAGAATGAGTATCCTGATGTTGATGGATGGAGCACTTGGCACACATATACTAGGTCCATTTGTTCACAAGTTTGATTCAGGTCTGTTATTTCTTTGCTGATTTTTTGTTTGGTTGATCTGTGTCTCTGTGACAGTGGGGTGTTAAGGTCCCCTGTTATAACTGTATTATTGTTTATTTGGTTTTTCGTGTCTATTAAGATTTGTCTTACATAGTTGAGTGCTCCCATATTTGATGCATATATGTTTATGATTGTAATCTCTTCCTCTTGAAGTTTTCCCCTAACAAGTATGTAGTGACCTTCTTTATCTCTTTTGATCATTCTCGATTTAAAGTTTACATTGTCGGCAAACGTAATAGCTACCCCTGCTTTTTTCTGGGTTTCTGTTGCATGGAGTATTGTTTTCTAGGCTTTGATTTTTAGTCTGTGATTTTCCTTTTAAGTGAAATGTGTTTCTTGTACACAGCATGTTGTTGGATTTTGTTTCTTAACCCACTCTGCCAGTCTGTTTCTTTTTATTGGTGAACTGAGACCATTTACATTGATTGATACAACTGATATGTACTGACTCATTCCTGTTATGATATCTTTCTATTGTTTTCTACCTTTTCTGTTTAATTGTTTGCCCTGCTTAGTGGTTTCTTTTGGCTGTTATTCTTAAGATTGTAGTTATCTTTGTCTCTTTGTAGAGTGTCTTTCAGTACTCTTTGTAGTGTTGGTTTGGTGGCCATAAATTTCTTCTGTTATTCTTTGTCATGGAAGTATCTTATTTCTCCATCAATTTTTAAAGATAGTTTTGCAGGATACATCAACCTGGGTTGAATGTTGTTTTCTTTCAGGATTTGAAATACTTCACTCCAAGCTCTTCTTGTCTTAAAGGTTTGTGTTGGGAAGTCTGCCATGATACTGATAGGCTTTCCTTCATAGGTGATCTGTTTCTTTTCTCTGACAACTTTTAGTATTTTGTTCTTGTGCTGTATTTCTAATACCCTAATTATTATATCTCTGGGTGAAGATTTATTTTGGTTATGGTTAACTGGGGTTCTGTATGCCTCACTTACCTGTATATCAGATTCTCTTCCCATGTTTGGAAAAATTTCTCCTATTATTTCTGCGAATAGTCTTCACAGGTCGTTAATATTGACCCCTGCTTTTTCATTGATGCCTATTAATCTTATGTTATTTCTCTTGGCATCATCTTGCAGCTGTTGAATTGTTGTTTCCTGGTTCCTTGTTATTTTTAAGAGATCTTTTCTTTCGTGATCATAAGCTTCCATGCTGTCTTCAAGGTCTGAGCCTCTATCTTTAGCTTCATTCAAGCAGTTTTGCCAACTTTCAATGTAATGTTTCATTTCCTGAATTTCCCTTTGAATCTGTTTCATGCATTCTACTTGTGTCTATTTTGTTCATTCAAAGTTTCCATCATTTTCTTATGTTCTTCTATTTTTTTATCTTGATCTTCTTTAGATACACACAGCATTTCTTTGATAATGATTCTCATTTCATTTTTTAGCTGAGAGATTATTTCTGATTTGAGTTCCTTTATAGTTTCATGGAGTTGTTTCTTTACTTCAGTTGTTATCGTTTCAGCAAGTTCAATTGTCTGATTCCCTGTGTCTTCCATTTTGGTGTCTCTTGGGTTTGTTCTCAGTGGGCTGGGGGATTGAGACTGACTCTTGTTCTTTTGTTTTGTCATTTTCTTCTGGAACCTGTGTGGCTGGGCCTCCTGATGGATTGCACTGGTGATATAGGGGAATGAAACTCCCAAACTACTATATGCCCAGCATGAGTTCGTGTTCACTCTGTGTCCTGAGAGGCTGGCCGGATGTTCCCCTGATGGATTGCACTGGGATGCTGGGTTGGGCAGAGCTCAATCCTCTGTGCAGCTAGTCAAACTATTATATATAGTTTATATCCTGCTTTCAATTCTTTTAAATATATTCCTAGAAATAAAATTGTGGTATTGTATGGTTGTTCTATTTTTAAATTTTTTGTGGTACTTTTGCACTATTTTATGCAGCACTTGTACATTTTATAACAAACAGTGCACAAGATTTATAGCTTCTTTCATCTCTGCCAACACTAGTTATATTTTTTTTAGAAGCTATTGTAATGGGTATGAGAATATGATTGCATTTCAACAGATTTTCATGCTTGACCTAAAGGCATGATGACAGTGTTGTTTTTAGGCTTTGGCATGGGTATGGGGAAGATGTTTTTGTTAGGAGACCCTTGTTGCATCCCTTAAATCGCATGCTACAGGGCTTCAACAGAGTCAGACATCATTATCCTTTTTCTTCTGATGCCCAAGAAATCTCTGATTTACTATTACTGACAATGATTCTGATTGTGTATTTTCAGGAAAGTTTCTTGGGGCAGTTGCAAAGTTTTCTTGTCTTTCTCATGTAGTTAAAATCAAGGCTAGGTGGAAATATGGTTAAGTGTCTCCTCAGCCTGTTCCACTGTTTAGGGACTCTGTACTACCCATAAAGGACAGACTTCCAGAGTTTCCATGGTGTTGTTTTGTTTTTTTAACTTGAGCAAATGTTTTGTGCCTTAGTTTCACACTGTGATAACTGTTTGTGGAGATCCTGTGGGTCTTAGCTGTGGTAATATACTCCTTGATCTACCTACATAGAGACCCCTGCTCCCTGCCTAGCAAGGAATCTGGCCCAAATAACAAATGTTGTCATAGAAATCACATTTTATTATTTCCTCTTACTATATATGGTAGGCCAGAAGGGGTATCATGAAACTAATCTTGTAATCCTTTTCTTCCTAATAGGAGAACAGTGGAATTCTGTGGGCTGAAAATATGTGGGCAGCTGGGAGTTGGACTTTCAGCTCTGTACGGTAGACACTAACCCTCTTAACTGGTCTTATTGGCCCTGCAGTGTGATAATGATGTAGTCAGAGGCAGTGGGGGATTTTGAAGCAGCCAGACTGCAGAAATCAGGGCGAAGAGGAGAATGTGACATGAAGAAAGTAAATGTAATAAAGAAATAGTATGTCATCAAATTCAAGAGCTGAAAAAAAAAATTTCCAAATATGGCGTAAGTTCCCAGAAGTCATTTTAACTATCCTAGTCATATCAAAAAAATTGCAAATAGGATATAGAAATGGGAACAAGAAATTCTACTTATCCTATAGTAACAGATAGCTTGAAGTTTCTGGTGTGCACATTGCTCTATCTGCCAGTCTTTTATTTCCTCTCTGAAACAAATTCTGTACGTGAACCTCTCCTGTTCCCCACTGTGCCATATTCCCCCTCAATTTCTTTTACTGGGGTCTCAGATTTCAGCATAGATTAAATCATTTCTTTTTTTTTTATTTCAAAGAGGTAGAAAAATCACAGACAAGAAAAACAAAAAGCAACAGAGACAAACAACAGCAACAAAAAACCCAAAATGATAACAATGTAGGCTTTCAAAACATGATGATAGGAATTTAACAATGGTTGTTATATCACACATTGTTATCTTCAAAAGAGTTGCTTAGATTAAATCAGTTCTATTGGAAATTTTTTCTCAGATTCCTGGAGAATGGGTGCTGGTATAGGTTTTACTGCTTGTCACATTATGATAATTGGTGCTGTCCTTAATTGATCTTTTCTGTCATGTCATCACTAGAGACTGCATTTGTTCATTCCTGTACCTGCAATACCTTATACAATGTTTATAACGTAGAAAGCAGCTAACAAATATTTGAAGGAATAGATGAGTGAACTAGTAGAAAATAGCTAGTTTTGTGTCTTTCTTAGCTTAAAACCAAATTGTTTATTGGTCAAAATCCTTTGTAGAATGTTTTAAAATTGGGAACTTTAGTATAGGTTTTCTTCACATAGGTAAAGGTTAATTGTGGCTATGGAAAAATGCTCTATTAAGGACTGACTTTTTGAAGAGGCAGCCAAATAAAGCTTAAGCATCCAGTGGGAAAAAAAAGTAGTTAGATAATTTTTTTCTCTAAAGGCCAACTTGGTTATCTTTGAATCTCAATTTCTTTCATATCTTTGATTATTGGGTTATAGAATCCAAGGTAATCACCAAAACTAAAAGGAACCAAAGCTTTGCTATTAAGAAATTAGTCAAAATGACATATAAATAAATGTCTGAATAAAAAGTGTATAGATTAGAGATACATGTTTTTGAATGTAGACCTCATTGTTTTAATGATGCATAATATTATAGAAGATGGAATCACTTTGGGTTACTTTTTTTTTTTAATTTAACATTTGCCATTGCCTTGGTCACTTTCTTATCACTAGGACAAAGTACGCAACATGGTGACTTAAAGGAGGAGAGATTTACTTTGGCTCACAGCTTTCAGAGGGCTCAGTCCATGGCTGGTTGGCTGCAAGGTGGAAAGGGGATGGTGGAAGGGCCAGGGTAGAGGAGAACTGTTCACTGCATGGCAGCAGAGAGGGGAGGGCAGAGCTGGGGAGGAATATCTACTCTTTCAGGTTACACCCGCAGTGAGCCACCTCTTCTGACCTGGCCCCCTCTTTGAACAGCAAGGCAACTACAGTACAGCCATGGACCAGTCTGTACACACGAGGTTCGAGGAATGTTATAGATCCAAACTGTAATGGAGATCAACTCTCAGAAACAGATGTGAATATTATTTTTCAATACTCTTCTCATTGCGTTTGAGTGGTCATTCTTCAGTGAGTGTTAATTTCAGCATTGACACTGCAACATTTTCTTTATCTTATGGAAATACTACATAAAAAAAGACAGGAGAAAATTAACAATGAGAATAATAATAACAGCAAATTATTGAAATTTGAGACCTAATTTAGTTTTTGTTGAAAAAAATTCTTTGCACTATTCAGGGATTGCAAAAGGGTCACTTGAGTAAATATACCTTATCATTAGCTTGATATTTTTCCTCAAATAGAACACATTTTCCTCTTTGATGTTAGTCAAAAGTATCAGAAAACTTTATTTCATTTGGCAAAAAATGATTTCCAAGATATCTACCAAAGTTTTCCTTTTTGTGAAAAGCGTCAAAATATGATTACAGTTAAATATAGTCTCTCCAATATATATTCTCTAATTATATGAACCAGGATTAGAAAATGAAACTCTCATGCATTCCAGAATTATCAGTGAGATGCTGGAGTATGTTATTTTTAAAATTCTTCCGTCATGTGAAGTCATTTATTTTTAAACAGCAAGTGAAAGGTAAGTTTGACACATCAAAAACTCTACAATAACTAAAGCCTTAGTTTTCTTGTAACTCGGAATATGAATTTTGAGTGAGTTCTAAGCTCACACACTCTACTCCAGTCCTCACTGATACAGTTTATTAGAAAGATACTCAATCTTATTCTTTACTTTACATACTTGATCAGTGTTCATTGACTTCCCTTTCTGTTTCAGGACCTGGGGTATGTGCTGAGAAGGGTCAGCATGGTTGCTGCAACACATGCCCTTATGCTATTTATCTAGATAATTCTCCACCAACCTGGATGGGAGACTGCCTACCACTCTTGGGAAAGAGTGCACTGAGCTAAATTATGGAATTTTTCCTCATCTTTAATGTGGTGATCTGTTTTGAAATTTAATGTGATAATACATGTAAAGTGTTTAGAACAGTTGTCAACATGTAATAAGAGCTCAATAAATTTTAGCTAAAAAAATGAGTGTAAAAAAAAATCATAGGCCCCTCTAGTTGCAAGAGACCTTAGAGTTTACCTAGTCATCCAACCTCTTTACTGTTGAGGAATCTGATTTTCGTTGGAATTAGGTAGCACACTCAAGGTTACGGTTTGTTTTTTGGCAGGAAGAACAATGGAATCTTCATTTCTACCTTACTGAAAATTTTATTATGGTAACTGCCAGAGAAGTTGAGTGTGTGTGTGTGTGTGTGTGTGTGTGTGTGTGAACAAGCATCATAGTTCCAAGCTTGTGCCAAATACTGAATAATATGTATTGCAACAATATTGAACAAAATCATGACCTCAAGGAAAAGATTCCAATAGTGTAAGAAATTTCAAAAGCCTGAAGACCCAGACCTGAATGTTTTTTATTCCATTCGAGCATAGTGTGATTTCTGAAAGATATCACACCGGTTGATGGTTTATGTACGGTGTGCTTTGCTTGGATTCAGTCCACAGAAAACGTGCTTCATGAAAACAATTCCACCATTGTTTATTGATCAGGTGCAATTTCCTACCTACTCAGTAGACATTGGCCACGAGACATGTTCACTCTGGCAGTTTTCACAATCACTGTAGGCATCCTCTGGGTTAGAGAGATTTGAGAAGCAGAGAAAATTTCTTCCTTATTTTTAAACCAACATTTTTAGTCCCAGAAAATATTGAAGAACAGTGAAAAGCTATCAAATGCTTTCCTGTGCACAGCATCCAGGCAGAACTTGAGTAGCATTATATAAGCACATAAATCTTTAGAATACAGTGAACCACACAAATGTTTAACCCACTCTTTAGGAAAGAAGGCAGCAATAGCTTGCTGAAAGTAAAAAAGAAAAGATAAAATAAATGTGGTGTCTATGTCTGTAAATCCCACCTTCTAGGGAGGCTGAGGCAGGAAGACTGCAAGTTCAAGGCCATTAAGGCAACTTAGAGAATTAGTGAGACCCTGTCTCAAAATTGGAAAGGACTGGGTATATGGTTAATGTTCTCTGGGTTCATGCCTCAGTACAAAACAGGGGAGGGAGGAGAAAGTGGAAAGAAAAAAAATACTTCCTTTTTGAGAGCAAATGCAACTAAAGGATCTTAGGGTGCCCTGCGGCATGTTTTTGAGATCCTCCTTAGATATTGCTTAAGAAGACACACTTTTCTTCTAATGTCTCAGATACAAATGTAAAACAAGGAGCAAAACTACCAACTAAACAAGCCATAATATTAGAGGAGAAATTTTCCTGCCAAGGAAGAGGAAAGGAGAGAGGGGACAGAGAAAGCATGTCCAAGTTTAGGTGAATATTAATTGCACTGTGAAGGAGCTTCCATTTAACCAATTGGTGATATTAACCCTTTCAGGGGGAGGGGAACCTTTCTTCCATAACTGTATACCTAGTTAATCCTTTGCTGTTTAAAATGCAATAATACTATGTGTAGTGCAGCGGATCTCAGTAGGTAGCAATAGGAGCTGACTTTGTCCCACAGGGGACATTTAGCAGTGTGTGGAGACATTTCTAATTGTCATAAAGGGGTGAAATTGTGGGATGGCATTGGCTGTATTGGAAGCTAGTAGGTGGGGACCAAGGATACTGCTAATCAGCTTACACTGCACAATACAACCCCCAGCAACAAAAAACCCATCTGTTCCAAAATGTCAAAATATCAATATTGCCAAGGCTGAAAAACTGTAGGGACTAAGAGCTTAGTTTATAGAGCCATATCTACTGCATTTCACTTCATAACTAATGACGTTTAGCAAATTACTTAACCTGTTGGTCTTCCATCTATAAAGTGGGATAATAATGGTGCTTTCTTTATAGAATTTTATTAGGGTTAAACAGTTAATATATGCAAAGTGCTGAGAACTGCGCTCAATGCATGGCTAATATTATGCATTAATTGTTATTTTTGTGCAAAACAGCACAAGACACATACATATATATTGACAGAAAAATCTCTCTGCATGATTATGTTTTCAGAATTTTTATTAGTGTGCATTTGCAGTGCATAATGATTATATTCTGTGTGGGAGTTAGTGCATGTACATAACACGTCTTAACTCTTAACTTACTTTCCTGTCTTCCCCTTCACAAGTATGTTTTTGAGGGGACATGACTAAAAATCATCCTGAGTAAAATTCATGAGGATAGACTAATTTGAGGTGTCCTATAAGATGTTAGGATTCATATAATAGTAAGCCGTGTAACACTGCCATTACTCTCCACTAGTTTCTTACTACCAATATTATGCTAAGCTGTGGAAAGGAAAGGAAAGGCAGTGTACAGTCCTGGTACATCCTTTATACTTAGTCGAGTTTGAGATTAGTTAGTAATTGTGTTTGCAAGATTCTTTGAAGATCAAAGATAAGCAAATTCCCTCCATGGATATAGGGCTCTGAGATGAGAGTAAAGGCGAGACAAAAGGAAGCATTTGAAAATTATCTACTCACTTGGTAGGGCTATTGGTATCCATAAGAAGTGGAGGTACTTGACCTTTAAGATAACAAAGATGAAACTCCAAAAGGTCAGAATGTGATGAAAGACCCTGAAAATGAAAGGTAGTGATATCTGTGGTCAGAACCAACAAATTATTATGTGATTTATTCTCCCATTAATTGTAGAGTTGAAGATACCAAAAAGGGAACATTTAAATACATATTACAAATTATAGGTGTTCACCAGAGAAAAGAGGACAGAATTGACTGAACTGACCTGAATTGAATACTATGCCCAGAATTATATTTAATCTAACGATTTCAATTTTCAGATTTTGAGAGTCTGAAAATGTCTCTATGAAGCTCAGTTAAATAGTCCTTGACCTTGAGGCTCTCATTTTACTCTCTGGATAATTTCAGCATCCAGGGCACCACTCTGGCTTTTCCTTGTCCTAGATTCTCTCAAAATGAAAGTTTTAATTAAGAAGATGTTTAGTGTTTGGCACTGTAATTCCACAAGGCCTTAAGAGACTGACTTTGAAGTCATAACTCTAGGTCACCTTTCGATAAGTGCCCATCTATTCTAAGTATTTGCAGACATAGCAGAAGATATTTACATTCTAATTGAAATCCTTCCATCCTCCAAGAGAGTGTTCTAACATTATATACTTTCTTGTAAGCTCAAAGGGCTGTAGACAGAGCTTGAGTTTCTGGTATAATCTCATTAGGAAAATAAAAAGGATTACAGAGAAAAAGCTAAGAAGAGTAACTACCCTTTCTGAAATCAGACATTGTGTAAGATATTTTAGGCACTTAAAACAATCTGTCCAGTTTTTCAGACAACAAAACCAAGGTTCAAAGAAATCAGGTAACTTGCTGGAAATCACACAACTGGTAAATTTGGGACCAAGACTTGGATCCAGGTCTATCTCTCTATAACACCTTCTCTCTTTACCAGGCTGCTTCTTGAGCCCCTAGCACATACAGCTCTCAAGCACATCCACAGAGGCTCTGACAGATGAGGGAAATTAAGATGGTCTGTATCTTGTGCTTGGAGTGTGTTCATCTGGAAATAACTAAAAATTTCTGTCCTTTTCTGATATTTTAAACATATAAGAATCCTAAATTATGCAAATTATC
>RJWM01035005.1:0-19253 GCA_004363535.1 Dasyprocta punctata | reverse complement strand
TTTTTTTTTTTTTTTTTTTGCGGCACCGGGGATTGAACTCACAACCTCGCGCCTGCCAGGGCAGGCGCTTAAGGCACTGAGCCAAACTCCCGGCCCTGGTTTTTTGAGGCAGGGTCGCACTGTGTAGCTCAGGCCGGTCTTACACTCGCGTTGTAGCCCAAGCCGGCCTCGAACTCACAACGCTCCGCCTACCTCAGCCTCCCGAGTGCTGGGATTAAAGGCATGCGCCACCACGCCCGGCTGAAAGTATGTTTTCTAACTGACCTGCCTTCTGAATTGCCAGAGACAATCACATGACCTTAAGGCTATTTTCCCTCTAAAATAAGCAACCAAACAACAACATACATAAATAAAACTTATTTTTGTTAGAAATTTTCTCCAATACTCACTCCTTGGGCTGAAGACACCAAGACTTCTGTTAGAATTCAAGTGGTAGATAGAACATTGAATAGAGAGCAGAGAGACCTATAGAGATGCTCCTTGATTTATAATGGGGTTACATCCCTAAATTGAAAATATCAAAAACGGAAAATACATTTAATACCCCTAACCTATAAAACATCATAGGTTAACCTAGTCTACCTTAAATATGTTCAGAACAATTAGCCAACAGTTAGGCAAAATAAACTTAACACAAAACCTATTTTATAATAAAGTGTTGAGTATCTCAGGTATACACACAGACAGTAGTTTTGTAGACATGCTGGAATGTAAAAACACACACAAATATTCAAAAAACGCTAGCAACACGGTAAAAGATAAAGTATCAGTTGTTTACTAGCATGAACATACAGCCGACTGGGAACTCTAGTTCCTTGCCCAGCTTCAAGAGAGTTTTTATTGTACTACATATTGCACCATGAAGCTGTCCCTTTGAACATCACCTAAAAGAATGGCCCTTGTACAAGTGTGAAGTTTTGGCAATGACTTTTATTCCAATTTGGTTTGAAAATGCCATGATTTTCCAAGTAGTATGTTCTTCTAAGAAGTGAGCTATGTTAAAGCAGCTGGATATTTTCTGACGTTACCATGTGGATACATGGAGGGAGTAGTCTTGGATTCCATGCGTTTGTATTCTTACTAGTAACCATAACCTGAGAAAATTTATGATATCACTAGACTCACACAAGTCAGGCAAAGATAAAGAAAGGAAATTATGAATTTATAATAATTTGCATACCACATGTGATACGCACATACCATACACACTAGCATCACAAGCTTCAGAAGAGTTATTTAGTAAGGGCATCCCCTTCATAGAAACTTAGAAAACTCACTTATAGTGAAGATGGCATTAAGATAGAATCCAAAGTTGTTTGGTGAACAGAATATAATGCTTATTTTCAGCTACAGTAAACTTAGTATAAAGTATAGAATATTGGAGCTAGATGGGACTAACGTCACCTTAGCCAACTTTCCTATTTCACAGAAGGGAAAAATTGTAGCCCACAAAGGGGAATTGACTTTCCTAAGCCCACATCATGCATTCCTTTTCTCTTTCATTACACAATCATTTAAAGGGTGCTAACTAGGAGTAAAACCCCATTCTAAGCAAAGTGAAATGGACTCCATAAACTCAGAAGTCTAACTGGGGAAATGGATACAAATAAAACCAGTTCTCATAAAGTGTGAATAGTGCTCTAAGACAAGTGTTGGCAGAGATTTTATGTAGCAAGTAATTTTAGGCCCTGAGGGCCATATATTCTGTTGCAATTATTATACTCCATTATTGGAGCACAATAGTACAAATGAGATGTAAATGATAAGAGTGACTGAATTCCAGTAAAACCTTATTTGTGGCCATGGAAAATTTAATTTAATAGCATAATCATGTCATGAAATAGTCTTCTTCTTTTGTTTTTAAAATTCCATTTAAAAAATATACAACTATTTATTCCTATTCTATACATCTCAAAAATGGCACCAGGCCAGATTTAGTCAACAGGCAGTGGTTTGCTGAAACTTTGTTGGCTAAGGCTAAGTGTGTTGCCGAGGCAAGCACTGAAGCCTTGTCTAAGATGAGCAAAAGTTCCAGACAATTTTTGACTTTCACGAAAGCAGTTACTTATCAGATTCTTTTGCTAAAAATTAAAGGGAAAAAATGTATGTTTTCAGTGTCATCCTGAAAAACTAAGTTCACAGAGGTAGGCATTACTCACAAAATAAATACAAGAACAATAAGTAGTCTGAAAGTTTCTAGTTCACCCCAACTCTGCCTTCATTTCCAATTAAACCCCAAATGTTCTAATCTCGAGCCAACTTTACTCACTTCTTCCCTCAATTTGTGTAGTTTAAGATGCAGGCCCCTCTATGGAGGAGTTGGCCTTTTCCAAAGTTGCCATATAACCATGTTTAGAGGAAAGTCAAGTGGCTGCGTGGAACTTAGTTCCTCTAAGGTTCAGGTAGTTTTTTTTGTTTGTTTGTTTTTGTTTTTTTGACAGCATTAAGGTGCCTCACATGTACTCTTGGGGGAGACTGACAACCTTCTCCTAAGAGATGTGCACACATGGGACAGTATCTTCCTAATATTTTTTAAATCTTACTCTTTAGAACAGTTTGGCACTTCAGAATCGCAAGGCTTTGCCTTCAACCTGATGAAGTATATATTCTTTCTCCTCATAGGAGAATTGTTTGGATCTGTTTTGTTACCAGTTCAGTCTGAGGAGGTTCACTTGAGAATTGGGCAGCCCGAAGCAGAGACAAACCGTCGTGGAATGGATTAGACATCTTCATTTTCAGGTGCTGCTCAGCTACATACACGCATGTGGCAGTCCTCAGGCCACTAGTCCGCCCAGCTGCCTCTGTCCAGGAGCTCTTGTGGCTGTCAGGCGCTGTACACACAATGGTGGCTGTCCGCCAGTACCAAACCTTATATGGGGCAAGTGATTACATAAGTTATTTACACAAGGATGCAGAGATGTGCCTGTTTTGAAGTGTTGTTGACCCACTACCCCTGGATACCCCCCTTCATAAACTGAGCTAGATTCATGGCCATCTTGGGCTTACATGTTCTCTTACAGGGCCTCAGTTTCCTTACTTGTAAATGGACATGATAATATCATCTACATCACAGGATATTAAAGATCACCTATGAGAGAGCACTGTGTAGACCACAAAACACTACTTGAATGACCTTATAACTTTCTATCACTCACTTCCATCTCTATCATACCTATATTCCAGCAAGACCATTTTAACTGCCTGGGCTCATTTTCCTTTTCTCAAAGGTCAGTAAGATAAATTTAATAACCAATAAATTCTCTTCCATTCTACCAATCTGACCCTGTGCAATGAGAGGGAATGGATTTTCACTAAGCAAGGAGCAGTTTTGCAATATGATAAAAGTGAAGCCCAGGAACCAAGAAGCCATGTATGGAAAACCAACAACAGCAAAAAAGAGAACACCAGAAGATAACTTTGGCTCTGAATGGGAAGAAAACACCAGTACCTTCCTCATTAATTATCCCTGATGAAATGTGTACTTCTTTAAAAACCCACAATGCCATATTTTTGGCATAGTCTACATTTGCTTTATGTGTAGAAAGCTGAGTTTGAGAATCTCATCAACTTTCTCTCTTTATCAGAATCAATCGATGCTTAGAAATGCTTGAGAAAGTATCTACCTAGCAATTTTTAACAAGGACCTCACTTAGATGTTTCAATGTGGTGCACGCATTGCTGTGTCACGCCCCTCCCCCTTTAAACCTCTTGCAAGCGTTGGCTTCAGCAAACCAAATTGAGCCATATCTCATAACACCAGGGTCCCACAGAGACTTTCTCTTCTTTCTTTCATAAAGAGAAGAGTGTGTAAATCCATTGACACTTAGATATCATGCCGTCTCCCCTTCTAAGAAAAATGGTCTTGTTTTTTAAGAAGCCAGTGTGGGATGGGAATGTGCATGAGACTTGGCTGGCAAACAAGGGGCAGGTGAGGCAAATGGAGAAGACATTAGAGAAACCGTCTTTCTCCCTCCTCCACACTCCTGGCTTGAGAGGCTTATAGAAGAGCAATGGATGTCCAAACCCAGGACTTATTCCCATGGCTCTTCTAGAAAGGAGAATGGGTCTTGGTAGAGACAGCTGGTGTGCCAGACATCTCTGATGTCCCAAAGGTAGGTCCAGGCCTCTAATGGCAAACACAATGGAAGTTCTGTGTTTTTCTGTGATTTATGTATGATGATCCCACATGAGTAAACTAATTTACAAAGGAATGCACAGTAGATCACAAATCACAATTTTTTTTTTTTTTTTTTCTTTTGCGGCACCGGGGATTGAACTCACAGCCTTGCGCCTGCCAGGGCAAGCGCTTAAGCCACTGAGCCAAACTCCCGGCCCTGGTTTTTTGAGGCAGGGTCGCACTGTGTAGCTCAGGCCGGCCTTGCGCTCGCATTGTAGCCCAGGCCGGCCTCACAAATCACAATTTTTATAACACAGAAGCCTAAGAAACACTTTTTGAAATATTTGGATATTCAGTACGTATTACCAAAAACTAGGAATACCCCAACTAAATACCTTGTATTAGCCTTAATTACCTATAAAATGAACAACTTGCATTCTTTTTAATACTCTAAGCTTTCCCATCGCCCTTCATTTATTTAAATATTTTCCTCTGCTTTAAACACCTTTCCCCCAAATACTCCTCCTACTGTCGAGTACTGCTGGTCAAAATGCTGCCATGGTTCAAGTCTCATTTCAAGTACTGACTTTTTTTTCTTTTTTTTTACAAAGACTTCCTTCATTTGTTTGCCTCTTATAGGTACTTTTAGCAGTTTATGTTTTGCCTTGCTAGTGACAGCATACATTTTTTAAGCCTTTGAAATAATTTTTATATTTCCTCAGGTTCAGAGTGGTGCCTGATTCAGGTCCTTCTATAAAGTAGGCATCAAAAACAAAAACAAAAACAAAAATTCGTTCATCACTTGTTTAAACAGAACACATTATCCAAAGTCCTCATTATAAATAGGACATGCACACTATTTAGAAGTTGGAACCACAAAGAAATTGTTAGCAAGGATTTCTATTAAAAACAACAAACTTCTAGAAGATTTCCTGAGTTCAACACATTCCAACTAACTTTTGCACCTTCTGCATGTTTTTCCAAGCAGTTCAATCACTGTTCGGAATAATAAGCCTGAGGCATGGCAGAGTCTTCAATCATCAAGAAAGATTCAATTATATTTACAGTGTGTGTTTTCCAAATGGGAAACATGGACTAAAATTTTGAAAAACTTTTCAACAAGAAAGTTTGAACTAAAATATTTTCCTGAATAAATTTTACTTATACAAGACATGAAACTACCATACATCTCACTCTCATCCTGTTTCATCAGTATTTTGCTATAATTACTTATCTCCCCCAAATAATTAAGAGTGAGGAAGCTGGGGAATGGCAGTGTTATGTCTATAACACTTTGTAGACACAATCTCACTTAGGCCAACCAGCAACCCTGTTACATATTATATTCACCTGACTTGCAAATGACAAAATGGATGTTGAGGAGTTAACTAACTGCTCCAAAAGAACAGAACTGAAAGTAGACCTAAATCCAAACCCAGGTCTTTTGGTTTCACAACTTGAACTTTTTTGATTATACCATACTGTCTTTTGAAGTGTTTGCACATCAGTCCAAATAGTTGAGAAAAAAAATGGGTTGGATTTTTAAAAAAACTTAAATGGACATGCAATATGATGTAATGAAACAACAAAAAAATACTGGACTAAGTGATAGAAATACGGTTTCTGTTCTGCTCTGATCCACCTAGCTGCATGACCACAACCAAGTCACACTGTGAGATAAATCAATCCAATCTCTTCCCCTTATGTAAGAGGAATTTGAGATTGAAGTGGATTTATCTCCCTACAGTCTCACAGAAACAGCATTCAGGTTTAGCAAACCCATCTAGGTCTCCTATCATTAGATTATGTCTTTCCTCCCTGGGCGTTGGTCTTATGCATAAAGCAGATGCCCAAGACAATTGTGATCCACTTAGATTGTGGTATTTTTAAATATAGAGAATTTCATTATAATTCCTTAGTATATAATTGCATAATATAAGAGGTCTCAGAGATACTATGAGAGAAAAGCCTTGCAGCCTCTGAGTATTTGTGGCTGTAGATGTGTGCATGTGTGTCTAAGGGGTGATGTTGGGGTGGGGTGGAGACCCTAGGGAAAACCTAACCCTGAAGCTGTCTTAGATCCCAATAACTTCTTGGCACTGGATGTGTTCCTTTTCAGTAATTCCTTCATATTCCCTCATATATTTTAATTTATGGGCTTTTAAGTGAGTTCCTGCTCCTTATAACCAAAACCAAAACAAGCAAATCACTAAATAGAAAATCGAGAAAATATTTTCATCTAAATTAATTTTTAAAATTTTTATTGGTACATGTCCTCAGTACATTACAATTACATTCTATGTGGGGAGTTAGTACATATAATAACACATCTTAATTCTTTTTTTTTCCATCCCCTTCCCCTCTTCTTTTTTCACCTTCCCTTCACCTCTTGGTTCCCATCCCTTTTGCAAAAGATCTAACTCCTTTCTTTCTAAAGCATCAAATGATGTTCTGGTACAGTGTACATAGGTTGAAACATCTGCATCATATGCTATTATCCTGAATGATGTGTATTTCACCCCCAAAGAATAACATTTATTTCCGGAGCCTCTCCAGACCTTCAGTCTTTCTCTTCCACCAAAATAACTACTGTGAATTTTTTTAAAAAGCCAAATGCCTCATAATGTTCAAAGTTTCACTCAGTAAAGATGTGATAGGACTGCCCTCATCCACTTTTATGATTTTATATGCCATTTATATGCTTATGATTTTCCTACTTTATATCAAAACCTATCTCTTAAGCTCCAGAAGTGTATATAGGATGGTACCTCACACATTTTTAGATATGTTGATTTTAACATAAATGAGACAGTTTTTTTATTTCCTTCACCACTTGGTCTGCCCCAGTGTAGTTCATACTACCACCACATATTTAATTACTTAAGACCCAAATCTAGAAGTCATTGCTGTCTTCTTTCTTTCTGTTTTTCATATTAACTCCTCAGGAAATTCTGGTCTTCTCAAGAATGTGCTCAAGCCATCTACATCTCTCTGTCTGCACTGACACTTCTATCCTCATCTCCCAGATGAGCTACTCCAAGAGCCTCCTAACTAGCTTCCACTTGAAATCTTGTCCCCTAAATTCCCTTCTCCATATAACAATCATTTTCCAATAAAGGAAGTTTTTCTTTTTTCAAATGGTAAATCAGATCATGCCAAGACTTAAAACTTTCCTAGTTTCTTTCCATTGCATTAGCAATAATATCTTCTTATTGTGGTCTCTAAGATCAAACCTCATCACACAGCTCTGGCCACTGAGGCTCCTTTTTCTTCCTCCAATATGCCATGCTTTTTCCTACCAAGTCTTCAGACTCATTGTTCACTCTGCCTTCTGGGCTTCCGTTTTCCACTTACATCTTATAATATCACCCCTTAAGAACTTCAGAGTCCATGGCACTATTGGAAATGATCTTGTTTGTTTGTTCTCCACGCCCCTCACACACATTTTTGGTGAAATTATAAGACAGGGCATGGCAAGCCTCTTATCTATCATATTCCTTCATCATCAGGGTTCCCTTGGGTCCTGTCACATTATAGGTACTCAATAAAGATTTGCTGAATGCATGAAAATGCTTTAGAATCATGCAGAGGGAAAAACTATGAAACAGTTTAACCCAATATTATTCAGATTTATTTAACCATAGAATCCTATGTAAAAGAATCTTGTTATCCCAGGAATCACTTCCTAGACTATACTGTGGTTTATGTTGGTTTTATGTTAGTATTTAGAAAGGCTGGTGTTTGAAACCCAGTGGTTCTTGAAAATTTCTTGTAACACAACATTCTGGCAGTCCTTTGTGAGTCTGAGATATTTTTATTAGAAGAGTGCTTGTTTTAAAAGTAAAGTCTTAGGTGTTTTTACTTTGTGATATAGCTTAAAATACTGAGACAGTGGCTCAAGACCATAAACTCAGAGGTGGATGAGGTGCTAGTGGTAGGGGAGGAGTTCAGACAGGATATAGCAAAATTAAGGGATATGGTTGACTAAGGGTAAATGAGCTCCATGCCCAGGAAAGATTTCCTGCTTTAAATGAAATTTTTAGAAACAGCAACCTGCAATTGAAAACATAGCTATTTTTATACCATGTATGTTTTCTGTAATTATTTCTTTTCTCTTTGCCCTCACGTTTAGTGAAGCTGTTCTTGAAAATACTGCCTGTCTCAGTTATGCAAAGTTTGCCAAAAGAAAATATTTTTGTCCATATTGAAATTTTTACAGGAGGAACACACAGTCTTGGGGGAGGGGTAAACAGGTGATGTGATAGAGAATCTGGAAAAATAACTAAAATAGAGATGAAATTCAAGTCACAGAGTCAGAGGGAATAGATTAACCTCTTGTAACTTGGAAAGACTGATTTGGTTCCTTTTGACCTGTTTAACTTTGGAGCATGCTGTGTTGTGTCTTAGTCAAGGTTAATTCTTTACAAAGTCACATTTATAGAATATTATGCTATAAAATACAGTTGGTTAAGAATTTTCTAGTTGCATGAAAATCCCCAAATCAAATTAGATAAGGAGAATCATTTGAAATGTAAACAAAAAACACATGAGAATTTTTCTTCATGTAGCAAAGCATTCAGAGTTTGGACCTCAGTATTTCTCAATCCATAATTGCTCTAAGATTGGCATCTTTGAGAAGATGGCCCCAGAATGCCATCCAGAATGGTTGTGGCATAGGGAAGTTGTTCCTTGGGATTTGATTCATAGGCACTCAACTCCTACAGCCAAGAGAAAAGGAAGTTCTGGCTATGGCTCCAGCTCATGGCAGACCTTGGCATCATCCACAGTGTGCTGTTTTTAGGTGCATGCAGAGTGCAAGAGTTGTGGGATCAGGGGCTTCCATCCAGATTTCCAAAGAAGACCTGGGAGGCCAGCCAATGTGTGAAGTTGTGAGTGTGAAACCAAAGGTGCAGTGGAGACCCCCAAAAGTTTGGAGAAGCCATGAATGTGTATTATATGTGGAAAACTGCAAGAAGGGAGCAGAGTCAGCCCCAGAGACAAGCCACAGGAGCTGCAATCACCAGAAGTGCCATCTGGGCAAAGCCACCCAACCCCTGTGCACAATTTGCCATAGATTGCCAAGGATGCTGGAAGAGGGACTGTGGGATTTAATGTTTGCCCTGCTGGATATTGGTCTTGCTTTGTTCCCATTCCTTGCTATCCCCCATTTGTAACTTTTTGAATGGAAAGGTCTATCTCACGCCATTGAATGTTGGAAGTGTTTAACTGTTTTTTTAATTTGTACGAGGGCCTGCATTTAAGTTTCCTTAAATGTTGGAGGAAACTTTGGACTTGGACTTTTCAGCAATGCTGAAACTGTTTGAACTTTTGCAACTCTTAGAGATGTACTAAATGCCTTTTGAATAAAAGGATGTGCATGAGTGTTTGGGGAGCCAGAAACAGAATTTTATGACTTGTGTCTAGATGTCCTTCTAAAGCCTCATGCAGCCATAGGTGGGGCTTTTTCAGAGGTGACTGGATCTAGAATGTGTGATGTTGGAATTGATTCAAGTTCCATGATAGGATCAAAGGCACCAGGATTAAAGGTGTGAGTACTACCCACCCTAAATAGCCAGGATAAGAGATAAGGTATATAGAGACTGAGGTAGGAGGAGCACTGTGAGTTCCAGGCCGGCTTGGGCTATACAGTGCAACTCTGTCTTGAAAATCCAGGGCCAGGAGTTTGGCTCAGTGGCTTAAGTGCCTGTGTGGCAGGTGTGAGATTGTGAGTTTGATCCCTGGTGCCGCAAAAAAAAAAAAAAAAAAAAAAAAAAGGGAGAGAGAGAGAGGGATAAGATATATAGAAAGCTATGGTCATTCCTTGCTTGATTTGCTACCTTCTACCTGCCATGAAGTGTTTTTCCTCTGTGATGTCTGTCTGTCACACCACCCTGCTTTGGAACTAGCCAGTCATGGACAAAAATCTCTACAAACTGTCAGATAAACTATTTCTCCTTTAACTTTGGGTGTTGGGTATTTTGTCTCAGCAATGAGAAAAGTAACTAAAACAAGTCATCAGAAGAATTGGTCCTTTTGAGGGCTGTGAGAAAAAGTTCTGTTCTAAGCTTTTCTCCTCAACTTGCAGTTGGCTGTATTTTTGTGCATCTTAATATCATCTTTCCTCTATGCATGTTTCTGTGTACAAGTTGTGCCTTTTATGAAGACAGTGGTCATATTAGGTGAGCATCCACCCAAAGGACATCATTTTTACTTGATTACCTGGGACAAGATGAATTGCCACATCAGGTCACATTCTGAGGTATTAGGTTAGGACTTTAGCATATTGTTTTTAGGAGGATTCAATTCAAATCATAATACAAAGGCTTCAAGGTAACAGGCAGAAACTCCACATAGCAAAGAAAAATTTAAATTTTTTAAGTATCATCATGTAATCCAGTGGCAATAATTAGTTCAGAGAGTCTCTCTGTCCTGCTACCATGTTTTAGGGGCCATCTCATCTGTCTGGATGGAATTTGGTAATGCATATTTCTTTCTTTCTGTCACAGTTAATTTTATGTGTCACCTAGCTTGGACCACGGGGTGCCCAGATATTTTGTCAAACATTATTATGTGTGTTTTCCATGACAGTGTTTTTGGATGAGGTTAACATTAAGATGAGTAGACGGAGTACAGCAGATCACCTTTGATCAAGTAGTTCAGAGTTATCCAACTAATCAAGCCCTATATAGAACAAATGACTGACATGTCTTATGAAAAATATGAAAGCAAAGTCTTTTCACTTTTACAATTTTGAGATCACAAAGGTTGAAGTCCTCCTGTTTTGTGTGATGCTCTCAGGCCATCTTTTCTATTCTGCTGCTTCTCAGCAATCAATATCTCTCCTTTATCTTTGCAGTCCACAGCTTTACTGGTGCTTCTTTCTGGTCAAGCTCAATATAATTTTTAATCATTCTGCTGGGCTCTTTGCTTTTGATTCTCAACATAAATCTGGCTAAAATCCCCCAACAATAGCCATGCCACAGCTTGAATGTTAGACTGCTTTGAGATTTTTTTCTACCAGACTAATTAGTCTACCACCCTTAATCTCAGTCTCAGGCAAGGTTATGGACATGAGCAAAATGCAGACAAATTTTCTGCCAAGGCATAACTCACATCATCTGGAGTCCAACAACCACTGCAGCCCTTCTTCCCATCAAAAACCTCCTCAGCCTGATCTTTACAAGCCAGATTTCTGTCAGCACTCTGGTCTTCTGAGCTCTGACCATTGTTTCCCTCAGGCATTCCAGCTCTACTTTTTCAGCTGGTATCTCCAAACCTTTCCTCACTCTTCTCCTTCCCACAAACCAGTTCTGTATGCTCTTAAGTCTCATGGTCAGGTATAGTCACAACAATGAACCCAATTCTCTGGTACCAAATTTTGTCTTAGTTATTTTTCTCTCATTGCTGAGACAAAATACCCAACATCCAAAGTTAAAGGAGGAAAGGTTTATTTAGCTCACAGCATGTAGAGGTTTCAGTCTCTAATTGGCTGGCTCCAAGGCAGGATGGCATGGTAGATAGGCAACAGAGAAGAGAAACAGTTCATGGTGGGCAAAATGCAGCAAAACAAGAAAGGGATGACAACAGTTCTTTCTATCCCTTGTATGTTATCCTGGTTACTTAAGGTGGGTAGCACTCACACTCTTAATTTTTGTGCCCTTCATCCTAGCATGGAATCGTGAATTGATCCCAACATTATATATTCTAGGTGTAATCACCTCTGAAAAAGCCCCACCTATGACTGCAAGAAGCTTCAAGGGAACATCTAGATACAAGCCATAATATACCTTGATTTTGAATATACAGCCTCTACAACTATGAGTCAATAAATTTTTGTTGTTTAAGCACCCAGTCTGTGGTATAATATCACAAAAGCCTAAAAAACCTAATATGCTTAGTAAAGTTTAGTGTATGTGATAGTCTCTGTTGAACATACTTGAAAGAATGAAGGAAGGAGGAAATAAAGCCCATAGAAGAAGAAACAGCAGCACAGAGAGGTCACAAGATGGCAAAGGCAATGGCAGAAGAAATCTGGAATAATGAGTGGTAGTCTAACGAAAACCTATACTGGAGTACTGAGGGTGACAGTACTTGGTATGCCAAAAAATGTGCTAAACAACTAAATGCACTTATCACTATAACTATTGACAACATTACAACAAAAACTGTACTGGCTACTGACTGGACAAACCACTGATACAACAGTTCATAGTGATTGTTCCTGTGCTTCGTCAGCTGAAAAGCATTAATGGGGTTTATATTAACTTCGAAAATGTTAAAAATTAAAAGGTTTATATTAACACTGGCAATGATGAAAAGTAAAGGGTATATATTAACTCTGACAACGTTAAAGATTAAAAGGATAATCGTTCGCTATATCTGTATCAATAGTTGAGGCACAAACATCTTGATGTAGGTATGAAAGCAGCAGCAGCAATACCTTGCCTTATGAATGTATCTCTGTGTGTCACCACAAAAGCTCGTTAGTACATTGTTTCCTGAACCCTGTCCACTGAAAGATTGCTGTATGTATAGATGAGGAGTACCAATGACCATAAGAGTGGAAAAATAAAGGATAAATAGAAGAAAGGAATGGAAGGAATGAGATAGTATTTTTTCTTATCCCAGGTCCAAGTTTCAATCCATCTGAAATAACCATAATATTCAGTTTCAGATAAATATGTGAATATCTCTAAAATAGTCAAATCTTTAGAATATTTTCCAAATATTATAGTTAAATTAATATAAGATAAAGATGTTATTTAATAGTAATCTCAAAAATTAATTTTCCTTAGTGTCCTCATATCATGGTTCACTTCTAAAGTCTTTGAAGCAGCATCTCATTATGGAAAATGGAATGAAGATTCCTTGAAAGTCTAGAAATGAGTACAAGGGGAAGAAATCTGGTGATACTACCTCAATATCTCTAATACTGAGTAATACTGATATTAAATAATAACAGTAGCCTATTATTCTACCGATTTCCTTTTTTGAGGGGGGAGGTACCAGGGATTGAACTCACAACCTCATGCTTGCCAGGCAGGCACTTATGCTGCTAAGCTAAATCCCTAGCCCATGATTTCCATCTTAAAGGCTTGCTGTTACTTATTTTCCTTGCCTTAGTATCTTACCAATTATCATTTTCTAGGGATATGTACATGAGCTGAATTCTATTAAATACCAAATGACTTCCTACATATCTACATTTGGAATCTAATTCATAATAGAATGAAATTACTCTCCCTCAGGAGAGGGATAGAGTAACAATATATAGGCAGCCAAGATGAATGTCGTTGTCCTTCTTCCTTATTGACAAATAACTGCTGATGATTTCAGCCCCAGGTAAAGCTAGAAAAGAAAATGGTAATACAAAACTGGCAATAAATTTTCTGGGGCAGGGGATGAAGCTTATACTATCTTTCTACATTAAGGACATGTTAATATTCAGACCATATTTAGTATTGCTGCCAAGGAACACTGCATTTCATGACGATGGCATAGAGTTAAGAATGAGAGACTACTTCGAGTCTATGTACAGTCTGACCTCTGAGAGGGCCCAGAGGGGCAACCTTAACCAACACCCCTCAGCATTAGAAAGTCTCGGAAAAAAAGACAACTCTGAATTGAAGCTTCTGTTGCTTTTTATTGATAGAACCAGGAAGCAAGGATAAAGGAGAAATAAAAGGAGGTCTGTGCAGGAATTCATATAGGGGAAGGGGAAGGCCAGGGTAATCTGTTACATGACTGACTTTTGGGCCAAGCTAAGTAATATATTGGAGTGTGGTGAGGACAAGGGCCAACGCACTCATTCCTTAAAGCAATGTTTTGATCCTACTTGGACTTGTGGCCCTGTAGGCTATCTTTTAATCTCTAATCTTACATTCCCAGAGGTTTTGGGCTTCTGGCCCCAGAAGTTCCTATCTCTGCATGTCCATCTCATGCACACCTCTGGCCAATGCCCCCACAAAGGAAATGTTTGAGGGTTTTTTTTTCCGGGTCTGAAATGGTACATATATAATATACTTTGTCTCTTTGCTCCCAAATATTGTGTAAAACAGACTGATATTCACTGTATTTTGTAAAGTTACTTTTATAAAGAAAGTTCTAAATGAAACGAATAGCTGGGGCAAAGATTTGGGAATACTGGAACAATCTGATGTAATACCTTTTGCAGGAAAATCCCAGGATTTTAGTAGGTGCTTGCAAGACATGACAGTCTTGGGTAGACTTAATATAAGAGGGCATAATTATGTAGTCCTGTTTCACATCATTAATGAGAATAAATGCCTCTGCCAAGATCCTACCAGCACTGCTTCTAGCCAGACATCCACTAGTAAACATTGTACTCTTAAAATACGAGTTGGCTTCTGTGACTGGGTTGTGTGCAGACCAGAAACTAGGTCCAAATTTTTTAAAGTGTCTCATGGATAAGCATAGAAATGCTGTCCTCCAAGGAAAGTATTAGAAATTTTGGACACTAAGAGTAAAATTTTAATGAAGTTCTTTTTCTTAATTTCTTAATTGGAAATGTAAAAATAGTTTGTTGTTCTGTGATAACACTATGTAAGAAAGTAACTGACTTCTTAGTTCTAACTCTGCTTTACTCAGTACTGGCATTTTACTTTCTGCATAGACTAGCATAAATGAAAACACCATCTTTCTTCAACCTGAGTATTTTATCTTTCCAAGTAAATATTTTTAACAAATTGAAAGAATTTGGTGGAAATATGCATTGTAAATAATTGTAGTGTTTGACATACTTTAAAATAACAATTTTTTTAGTCAGTAGATGCTTCACAATTCTAAAACATCTCACCCTATTTTGTCTCTTCTGATTCTTGTCAGTACTATTAGATGGAAAGATCAGGAACACAAGTAAGAAAACTGACTCAGAAAGTTTAAGAAGTTGGTCAAAGTCACGAGCAAACTAGCCTACTTTCAAGATTAGCCTGAAAGTCTGTGATAATATTTTCTTAGCATTCCTTGTTTAAGGAGGGCAAACTTCCAGTTAGATGGGTGAGTTCCAAATTCCATAACCTGCCTACATGTCCTGTGATCTCATCTGGCTCTGAGCTTCCCAGGTTGGTTAGGACTGTTGAGTGATAGCTGCCTCTATAACTTACCTAAAATAAAATGCATTTGACCTAAAAAATTTACTTTCCACATGCAGGTAGTAAAAAATGACAAAATCTTATCAAAAGCCAATGTGATAAGAAGTTCCTGAGATTCTTTCATAAATTAGTAGTACTTTACAATGTTACAAACCGTAGCTTCAAATGAGGAATGACAAATAAATTAGTATGGTGAATTGCAGCTCTGCTTGTAAACAATGACACTTTGGGTAGGCATTTAGAAATAATAAGATATTGAACTTAACTGTGTCTCCCCTGGAAAACATTCACCACTCTGAGAACATTCACCACTTTTTTCAGTAGTCATCACGACAGTCCCACTAGGAGTTGCCTCAAGAGGAATTACCATCTCCATTTTACCTATGGAAAAGCTGAAATTCAACATCCCAGTGTGAATCATCAGAAGAAACTAAGGCAAAAGCTCATTATCCATTATTTGATTGCCACATATAAGTGTCCTTTGCTAGTTATGAGATTTAGACAAGTTACTTGACATTTCTTAGCTTTACTGTCGTTCTTGGAGAAATGAGACAGTTTATTTAAATGAGACTTTTCAACTTTTTCTTTTCATTTTAATGTTATAAATTTAACTAATAAAAGCTGAACTACATACAGTTGCACCTTCTACTTGGCTTCCTCCACTCCTACTGGACTCCCTGAATACAGTTTAAAAGCTAAGTACTAGGCAACCTGAAAGCTTCCTTTTCATCTTAAATTGACTGTTTTCATGACTAGAAGCAACTAGTTTTCTAGTCTTCTACTTGTCCATGTCCCTTACAGTAACTTCTGGTACAAAAGAGCCCTAGACGTGGAATCAGAGGAGCTGGGTAGATCCCTGCTGCACCAGTTATCGTTCACCCTCTTAATTGAGTTGCTTTGTCTCTGTGAGCCTCCATTTCCTTATATTTAAAATGAAGGTAGTAACCCTTCTCAGGAAAGACCGCTTTGTAAACTGTAAAAGACTAAATAAATGTACAGGGTCATTAGCATTATCTCCTGCTTCTGTGCAGGACTGCCTTCTCTGTAGGGAGATGGCTTTATCCTTAGAATGATTCCAAGTAACAATGTGCATTGAGCTGCTCTTTGGCAAACTTGTCTAAGAGTAGAGGTGATATGTATCATATTTATACTTCACCTTTCCTGTTAAGCTAAATCTAAGTCAGTACAAAGGATGTGAGCTATTAACACAGCAAATAATTAAACTGAGGAGACAGTGTTGTTAAATTTAAAGGGAAGAACTGCCCCCATAATGTGACCTTGACTTTAATAACCCAGTCACCCTTCTCCCTCTGCAATGAAGCCAAGTCCAGTAACAATTAGTTATTTCTGGAATGTTTAATGCATACTAGACACTATTTTTCATTTGTGTGTTCATTTGTTTGTTTTGGGAGGTTTGTCTGTTTATTTGATACAGAGTCTCACTATGTAGTACAGCCTGTCCTCAAACTCACAGTGCCCCTCCTGACTCAGCTTCTTTCATTCTGGGACTATAGGTGTGGGCCAGTAGACCCAGATTTAGACACTTTCCTGAGGTTTTTACATAAGTTATCTCATTTAAATGCCATAAGACCTATCTGTACTGATGTTAGCTCTGTTAGTCAGAAATAACATATAAAATAGAGTATTAGTCCTATTTTGTGGCTTAGAAAGGCTAATTTGCTGAGGTATATACAATTGGTAAATGGAAGAATCTGAATTCTGAATCCAAAACTCTGAAATAATTAGCTCTGCGTTTCCCAGTTGGAAGAAATCATTTTTCTCACTCAGATTGACAGCCAAAAGCCTTATTCCTCCTTATCTTTGCAGTGCCTTAGCCCCACTTCTCCATTTTTATTATTATGTTTACTTTTTCCTCCATTTAAAAACGCCTCATTAATCTTCATAAAACTCGGAGGTGGCAAGTACTTATTAGTCATTGTTCCCCCCTCCCCAACTTGTCCTCCACAGCATGATTTTTACTCAAAGAGTCTCAGAGAATGAAGCCAAATCCCTTCCCTTGGAGAATGAGTCCTGTAACTAATTCATCTCTGTCAGTAAGATTTTCTTCTTATGTTTATCTCCCTATAGTTTTGTATTTTACCCAGTTCTTTCTCTCTTTGAGTTGTACATTTCAGCTCTTCAGATCACATGGCTAAGCCTGCACAGGCTCTCAGCAGTGATTTTGCTGAGCTGCTTCTTCTCCTCACAGCATGGCCAGAATGACTTTCTTATTAGCATGTAAAAGGTGCTTTCCACAGTGGAGAGACAAGGAGATAAACTGCAGATGAATGCTGGGAAAGAAAGTAAAGAGGAAAAAGCACGAGCGCAAGGCTTGAAACTCACGTAGGCAACAAACCTTACACCCAATTTGGCTTTGACATTTCTCTTAAGTTTTGCTTCTCTACTAGCAGCAGAGGCATTTGCTATCCAACTAGGCATGATTCCATGGGGATGCTGTGCTCTAAAATTTATTCCAGGAATCACAGAAATAAATGGAGTGCACCATTACAAAGAAGACAGTGAGTACAGGGGAAAATATGTCAGCTTTAAGATTGAATAATCTGATTTAAATCATCACTCCACTTCTTGTATAGCAAGATTGCTTTGGTAAGTTGTTAAACTTCCTGGCCTTCAATTCACTCACTTGTTAAATAGAGAAATAATTGTTTATATATAGATGTTCCTCAAAGCCACATGCAATCATAGGGAAGACTTCTGAGAGATGATTGGATTATGGGGCAGTATAGCTGATTTGCTATTAGGAGGTAGGGACTGGTTGAAAGAGGTGGGTCACTGTGGGTATGGCCCAAAAGGGTTTATCTCATCTCCCTTTTAGTTCCTCCTTAGCCTCTCTCTGTTTTTTGGCCCACAATACCATGAGCCAATTTTCCTCTGCCATGCCATTGTGCTATGTCATCCTGCCAGTTGACTATGAACTGAAACCTCTACAAACTGTGAGCCAAAATAAACTTCTTTATATTGTGGGTGTCAGGTATTGTGTCCTTGCAATGAAGAAAAATACCTATCTTAGAAATTTCCATAAGAATTGTAGACAACAGTACTCAGTGAATAAGAGCTATTATTTTTCAAATTTCTAATTCTAAACCACTTGCCTTAATCACTTTCTCATAACCATGTATCATATTAGTCTCTAGGCAACTGTACATCTTATTCATACATTCTCACTATGCTGCAGACCACCCTATTGGATTCTCATATTCTAGCTTTGCCTGCAGCATCAACCATTGTTCCCAGTTTTCTACTGCCTAGAAAACAGAAGCCAGGTATTAGCTTTCTGATCCACATCAACATTAATTTCGCTTTTCAATTTTCACTTTGTAGTGAATCTTACCACTTATATGCTGAAATAGATACTAACCAATTTGCCATTTTTATAGGCTATGTATTAATACTGATACTTTCTTATTTGTATCATGTGCATGGGCACTGGCAATAGCATCTTAATATATAAACAAAATCCAATTTGCACAAAATATCTCATTAAAACACTCTTTTCAAGTGAATGCATATGACCATATTCAATCAAAAGAGACACTGCCTATCTCTTAGATGGCTGAAATTTATTCTTTTAACAAACACTTATGGAGAGTGTACAACTTACAAAATACCTTGTAGGTGCTGGGCTAGACTGGCTAGAATGTCAGACATGGGATCATTAAAACAAATCACATCTTTCATGTAGCTCACATTGTAGTGGGAAACATAATAAATAACTAAATATGAATAAAGAAAATAATTTGAAAGTAATCATGAATTTTATAAAGAAAACAAAGCAAAATGATTAGGAGGGTTTTTTTTTTATTTTAAAGAGGATAAAACAGAACAAAACCAATCAAAACAAACCAGTGTAAGAGATACAGGACTTCAAAACATTATGAAATCAACAATAGTTACCATAATGCCTTTTGATGTCTTCAAAATAGCTGCAGATAACTTTGGAATTGGTAAAAATCAAACAGAACAGAATAGAATAGAAACAATAAAAACAAAACAATGAATGCAAT
>RJWM01035004.1:0-19218 GCA_004363535.1 Dasyprocta punctata | reverse complement strand
CCAAAAAACAAAAACAAAACATCAACTCCTCCGCCTTTTCTTTTTTTTTTTTTTTATTTTTTACTTTTTGGTATTTTAAAACAGGGTCTGGCTATGTAGTTCAGGCTTGCTGGGATTACAGACATATACCACAACACACAGCCTAATTCTTTTTTTGGGGCGGGGCACTGGGGATTGAACTCACAACCTCATGCCTGACAGACAGACACTTAAGCCACTGAGCCAAACTCCCAGCTCTAGTTTTTTGAGGCAGGGTCGCACTATGTAGCTCAGGCCGGCCTTGCACTCGCCTTGTAGCCCAAGCCGGGCCTCGAACTCACAATGCTCCTCCTACCTCAGCCTCCCGAGTGCTGGGATTAAAGGTGTGCACCACCACGCCCGGCTGGGCTCAGCCTAACTCTTATTTATTTGTTTATCTCCCCACTTGCAACTGAGTTAAGTCTTTTATTCTTTTGTAATCTCTTCCAGGGTTAACTACTTCCATTGTAGGTGATGAAATATGTAAGGCTCCACTTCAAATGTTAGCACTGCTATGAACAACACGGCCTTTTCCCTTCACTTCAACTCAAAATTAAAACTTTGATCCTTATGTTCCAGTCTCAGCAGTAGTTTCACAACCTTGCACCAGCCACGCAGGCACTTACACCACTAAGGTAAATCCCGGGTCCTATTTTTTGAGACAAAGTCTCACTATGCAGTTCAGGATGGCAGTGAATTCACTTTGTAGCCCAGGCTGGTCTTGAACTGACAATGATCCTCCTGCCTCAGCTTCCCGAGTGCTGGAATTAAAGGCATGCACCACCATGCTGAGCTAACCACTGCAGAAGTTATTTGAAGACAGTTTTATGCTTTTTTAGCAGTGGTCTGTGGCCAGGCTCTATCTTTTCCACAAACACTACAATGGACTTGGTTTACACATGTATTAAACTAAGAGGCATTCTCTCAAATGGTTTTAAATGCACTTTATTTTTAGACAACCTACATGACATGCATTTTTTTCCCCTAAAAAATAATGCCTCCACTCCAAATAAATCACGGTCAAAATAAACGAAGTGTTCCAGATGACCTCAGTCCCATTTGTTTAAAATCCTGGTGATGCGTGGATGACAAGCAGCAGCCAGCTATCTCAAGTGATAGATTCAAGGTAACCACTGAATCCATTAACATTTTTCCATTTCTAAACCATCCTTAAGGAAAATTACGAATGGGGTCACGCCATCCTCACAGTAGTCCAGGAGAGCAACCATGCCGTTGGATTCATGTTTGCACCAATAAAGAACTGATAGTTTTTTTAATTAGCAAGGATGTGCTTGATTTGTTCTGCAGCCTCTGTCATAAACAGTTTTACTCTTTCTGGTCTTTGTTCTTCAAGTTTGCCTTTGATTGATTTCATATAATCTTTGATGTACTTCTTGGAGGCCTCTTTTGTGAAGCTGGTTTCCTGCAAGTGATGGTTCATGACAGTATCAACAGCAGTGAGTACTGTGCTTTCAGTGCCTTTGCCTTCCGAGCCTTCAGCAGAGGCATTTCCACCGATGAGCGAGTCATCAATGTTACCCTCCGTTCCACTGACCATCTTACCCTCCACCTCCAGGTACAGCCGGTCCTCCATCTTGTAAATATTGGAGAATATCTCATCGTGGCTGATGAGGTCCCGAGGATAATCACGATGGTGGCTGAAGGGAGACGGAGGTCTCGCTCGCTAGCTTAGCACAAGCAGAGAGCTCAGAGCTAGCGCAGTGCAGCTGGAACGGCGCTGGTGGGGAGATGGGGAGCGGGCGGAAAAAACCAGCCTAACTCTTTTAAAACCTACTATTTAACCTGAATAATTATCTCTTCTATCCCTTCTTTGGCTTCTTGGTGTTTTTTTTTTTTTCTTCTCTTTTTCTTTGATTACTTTGGAAGACAATTCCTTCTCTCTCTTTTCCTCTCAACTGTGTTGTGCTCTCCTTTGACTGATAATCTTACTATACGTCCACTACAAATGGACATATTATTCTCATGGTCTCAGTTATCATTTGCATGTGGTTGATTCCTAAACCTGAATCTCTTTCCCTGAATGCTTTTGAATTTCATTCTAGGCCATAAAGTGGCACATTATAGGATCAGAATTCAGGACTTATTCCCCGGCTGTACTAAGATGTGCTCCTGCTTTTCTCCTCTTCCTCTTTTTTCTTCTTTCTTCTCCTCCTCTTCCCTGCTTCCATCCCCACTTCCTCCCTCTCCTCTTCCTTCCTCTCTTCTTCCTTCACTTTTTAAAAAATTTTTTATAATCACTTTGCAGTTTTCCTTTTTTTTGGTACTAGGAATTGAACTCAGGACTAGGTGCTTGCCAGGCAGGTGCTGTGCCACTGAGCTATATCCCCTACTTTGCATTTTTAATTCCTACTTGAACTGTTTCTTACTTCATTGTGGCTCAGTTTGCATATTATTCTGACTTCCATTACTGTTGTTTGCATTAAACTAAACTAAATCTTCACATGCTTCCCAGAGGTGCTCTATTTTGTGATTTTTTAAGGGGCAGGTTGAGATAGGGTCTCACTATATAGTCCAGGCTGGCCTTGAACCTACTTTGTAGCCCACCCTGGTTTCGAACTCATGGTCCTCCTGCTTGACTTCTTGAGTGCTGGGATTACAGACCTCCACAATCGTGCCTAGCTGTTTTGTGATTTATGTTACTACTAAATGTAAACCTATTTGTTTCTCTGTGTGGGAGGGGCAAGGATTCCTGTTGAAAAACTCAAGGTCTCTAACCTTAGAAACTGGAAAAAGAAATACTCAATTCCAGGAGGCAGGGATTCAGTTTACCTACGTTTTCCTCCAAATCATCTGGAATTTCTTTGAGTGTTTGTTTATTCTGGGAATGGTGTAAGGAACGTGGGCAGAAATTATGCGAGAACTATAAAGAAAGTTAGACCCTCAAGACAATATTTAAAAATCATCCTTATCGTACTCTTTAATGTCCTACATAGACAGACAAAAGCACCCTGGGCTATCATGCCTATTCCCGAAAGCCCACCCTTTTTACTGGCCCAAACTCGCTCTGCAGAGCCGTTTTTCTCTTACCTTTCTGTTTTTCCCTACTTTTAGTAAATGTGAAACTTTGGCACTGTTAAAGAAAGAAAGAAAGAAAGAACCTCACTGCGTCTACAGATTTTTATGGAAACTAACCAAAGAGAAATTAGAGAGGCATTTCTCTATCGTTTCTACGTAAATTAATGTCTGATTTTCAGTAGGACATGCTATTTTACCTCCAAGGTCTCAGTATTCATTACCAGCAAAACCCCCCAGTAACAGGTCCAGCAGATAGTTCTATTTAAAGGTCCCTAACTTGCATGCTTCACTCAACAGCTTACATCGCTGTCTTTCAAGGTGGAAGTTAAAACACCATTTTCATCACGGCTCTGGTTCTGCGCCGCGGAAGGCAGTCTGTGTGAGGTCGCGGTCCTCAGCAGACCAATGCCACGGAGGCACGCGTGCAATGTGATGTGCACGCTGCTGCACACCTTGGCTACAAAGAGGAGGCTAAGAGGTGGTGTGTGCTACGCGCTGAGTTATCAGTATACAATTGGACATTTAAGAATGCCCGCTCCCTCCTTTTAACACTAAACCAGGAAGACAAAGTCCCCCAAACAAAAACAAGTCCAACAGACATCAAAACCGTCCCAGTGCCTGCGGAAAGCGCGCCAACCACACAAAGAAAAGGAGGGGGGCTACAGGGATTCAAAATCATTTCGCCGGGACGTACAACCTCCTGTACCTATCAGAGTTAACTGCGCGCTTGGTCATAGCCAATAGACACAGAGTTTCTAGTTCGGGTCCTCCCTGAAGGCTGATAGACATTTACTTGGCCCAATGGAATAATGTGACGATAAAAAATCAACCAATACGTTCGGGAGGTGGGTGGAGAGTAGGCCAGGGGGTTGGCGGTGCCGTGTCATGGAGGCTCAGTCTCTGAGCAGCCATTGAAGGGGAAGGAACTGCGGGTGTGTGTGTGTGTGTGTATGTGTGTGTGCGTGCGTGTGAGTGCGCGCGCGGGTGTGTGGACAAGGAGGTGGGGGCAGACGAGTTAGAGTCCCAACTCCTTGGACTCCATTTGCTATTCTTTTCTGCCTCCCTCCACACCTATCTGGTGGTAGTGGGCGTTTATATTTGCGATTCTTTTCATTCATTTCCAAATTTTCAAAAATTTTAGGGTTGGGGGTAGTGGGAACAGCAGGAAAGGAGAAAAGAGGAGAGTAGTGGCAGAAGAGCAGGAGGAGGACATGGATATGAAGAAGAGGATTAACCTGGAGTTAAGGAACAGAGCCCCGGAGGAGGTGAGATGACTCAGCCCCCCACTCCTTCCCCGCCAGCCCTGTATTCCGAGGGTCGGATTTCTGGGGGGCCCTGATGGGTGTGGGGAGGGCTAACAAATTAATTCCCACCTAGAGTGGGGTTGGAGAAAACGTATAATTTGAAGTTTTAAATCATTAAAACCATCTACTTAAAATGGCGAAGGGCTTAAGTTTCTAGGGGCGTTTTTGTGTGCGCGGGGGCTTCGCGCTCATGGAGTCGGGCGCCCCGGCCTCGTGGGAGCGGGAAGCGCGAGGCCAGGGCGCTCGCAGCTCTGCGCTGCGCGTCCTCCCTGGGCCGGCGGCGTGGGCGCGACCCTTGGTCCCCTCGCCCCAGCTGCAGCCATCGCAGCTTGAGAAGTTACTCCAACTTTTCTGCGCCGCTGCCAACTCCGTGTTTTTCCTGGGGGGTGGCCGCCCCCCTCCTCGAGGCCCTGGGGCGTCCCGCGTCGCGCCGGGCTGGGGTCGCCGGCCGAGTTCGCGCTGCCCGCCCTGGAGGCGCCCACTCCCCCGGGAAGCGGCGCGTGCCGCGCGCCCCGGCCGAATCTGGGTCAGCGACGCCTTCTCCGACCCGGCTGAGTCTTGGGACTCGTTTGTCGTGGTGACTCGAAGTGGGGAGGGAACGGGAGGCGTAATCCGCACCCAGCCCCGGCGCCGCATAACGATATTCGGCGTATGGCGCGGCCGCGGCCCCAGCTCTGAATTTGATCCTTGGAGACGGCTTCACCAGACTCAGCAAATGGGTCGTAGTCGTTCTGTGTTCTAGAGGTTCGGCGAAACTAAATGATGCGCTTTCGCTGCTGTCGCCAGACTTAAAGAGACCGAGTTGGGAGGGGCCACGTGAGGCGGGGTCGCCGTCAGCTTCTCGGGGGTCGGGCGGGAGGCGTTTCCGCCTCCTCGCGGGCGTCCCCGGCCCCTCGGTCCTCCCCGCCCGGGGCGGAGGCTCCGGGGGCGCTGGCTGGGTGGTGATCTCCGTTTTCCCCGGGGAGTCCCCGCCCCGTGTAGTTCCGGTCGGTGGGAGAAGCAGGTCCCCGGAGCGGGCCGCGGCCAGCTAGGATTCTCGCACTGGGGGTCGCAGACGACAGCGGCCAGACCGTGCTAGTTTGCACCCTTGTAATAAGCCTTTGGACTGGAGTACCAGGGACACACACACACACACTCACACACACGCATTTATTTTTAAGTGGCGTGGTGCCTGGATGTACCAGCAAAGAGGACGGGCTTTCGCAAAGAGTGGGAACTCAGCACTTTCTGTGCTTTGGGGGTGGGGGTGGGGGCGGTTATTTCCCTGAAATTGGCAGGGGACTGGGAGGAGAAACAGTCACCAGGGTCATCCAGAGAAAACTTAAGCTTTTTTAGCGCTTACATATTCTTAGGGTTTTGGGAGGAAACAGTCAAAGTTTAAAAGCTGTCTCACAGAAACGTACATTTAGGTTTCTTTTTCTTTTCTTTTTTCTTTCTTTCTTTCTTTCTTTTTTTTTTTTTTAACTTAAAGAGCTATAGTAATTTTTGGGCCAGATTTGGAGGATAGGAGAACTTTGACTTTTCAAATCCCCCCCCCCGGGCTTCTCCCCTATGGTATAATAATTTTTTTTATATCTGTATAGATAGTTTTGCAAAACACTTTGTGTGTTTAATTTTCTTCTTTGGGCACACTTGTAAGGTTTATTGTGTTGTTCTAGAATCCAGATTAACAAATGGAGTCTCAGGGCAATATAATGATTTATACAAGGGGAAAAGTAACTTCTTTTTTTGGAGAGGGGAGACATTGTCATGCTGCGTAGTTTTAAACTGGCTTTGAACTCACTGTGTAGCCTAGGTGGGCCTCAGACTTACTGTGATCCTCCTTCCTCAACCTCCCAAGTGCTGGATTACGGTGTGTGTCACCAAGCTCAGTGGAACTGGTTTTCTGACCTCAAATGTAGGCTCCCTCCTGCCACTTAACCTCACAGTTGGAGCAGCAAGATTTAAGAGTCAAGGCACAGCTCTGCCACATCCTAATTGTGTGACCCAAGGCAAATCATTCTTGCTTTTTGAACTTTTTTTTTTTTTTTTTTTGCGGCACCAGGGATCGAGAACTCACAACCTCGCACCTGCCAGGGCAGGCGCTTAAGCCACTGATACAAACTCCTGGCCCTAGTTTTTTGAGGCAGGGTTGCACTATGTAGCTCAGGCCAGTCTTGCGTTTGCGTTGTAGCCCAAACCAGCCTCGAACTCACAACGCTCCTCCTACATCAGCCTCCCGAGTGCTGGGATTAAAGGCGTGCGCCACCATGCCCGGCTTGGACCTTTTTTTAATATCTGTATAGATAGTTTTGCAAGACACTTTGTATGTTTAATTTTCTTCTTTGGGCACACTTGTAAGGTTTATTGTCTCTAAGAAGGAGATCATGGTACCATCTTTGCTCATTGAAGTAGTTATGTCAAAGTCATACTCAAGTAGAAAAGGTAACATTCACTGTTGCTAATTTTTAGCCCTTAAATAAACATTTTTGCATTGGTGGTAGAGAACCATGCTCTCCTGCCTCCCCCTTAAGATTAAATCCACTCAGGCAACCACCTGTAAAAGAATCTCTCCTCTTTCAGGGAAAAAGTCCATGAAAATGCCACCAGAGTGTCAGAGATAAATAACATTTGTCAAGGATGTATCGTTCTGGGTGATATTCTTTGGCCTCAGGTAGCACTGAAAGATGCACTGGCCCAGAAAGTAGCTTTCTGACATTTCTGCATAAAAGGGTAACATGGTGTTTTTTGAGTTATGATGGCACTGGAAAAGTGATTTAAAAAAAAGTTTCTTCTCCCTCCTCTATTTTAGGGCAGCTCACCTGACCCTCACTCCAGGTGTGTCCTCCCTGCATAAATGTGTGCTCCTGTGTAGAGGAGCCTCTTCATCAGCGTCAGGAGCATGAAGTGGGACCTTTTTCAAAGCTTACTTTTTTTCTGCCTTAGTGATTTGAAGCAAGCATTGAACTTGTCAGTCCAAGTTTAAATTTGAAAAATTGCTCTTGTTTATACTGATAGTGAGATCTGTGTCAGTTTTGGGATGGATGAAAAGGACTTAGGTGAAGGTTTGCTTTCTGAGATTCTGTCTTGCATTTTGCCCAGGCTGGCTTGGAACTCCAGGCTCAAGCAATCTTCAGTTTTCCCAGCTCAGCCTTCATAGCAGCTGGGACTGCAGAATCTGGCAGCCACCAGGGAAAGCTTCAGGGTTTGTTTGTTTGTTTGTTTATTTATTTATTTGAAACAGGAATCAAACTCAGAACCTCATGCTTGCCAGGCAAGCACTGTGCCGCTGAGCTACATCCCTGGCCCCCAAGGGATTGGCATTTTTTTTAACATTCACAATCCCATAGTGTCAAGACCAAGGTCTATTCTAAACAGATTGCAAAGTAATCCTTAATGTGTTCCCTCTTATAGGTGACAGAATTGGTTCTTGATAATTGCCTGTGTGTCAATGGGGAAATTGAGGGCCTGAACGACACTTTTAAAGAACTAGAATTTCTGAGTATGGCTAACGTGGCGTTATGTTCACTGGCCCAGCTTCCCAGCCTAAATAAACTTCGGAAGGTAAGTATCGATTAATGTGTGAGCATCATGATTTTAATGTCATGGACTTTTGTGTCTAGTTCTTGGCCAAATGAAAGGATCATTTTGCCTGTTAGTTAGAAATTTTAAAGTTTCTGGAGATAAGAAAAAGGACTATACAGGATTTTGGAATCAGCTCTAATCTTGCTTTTAGAAATTTAAATTTATTATTGGAATTGTTTTTGGTGTATTTAATGTCTACCAAATATTTTTCTCTGAATCAAAATTCAGATGTGGAGCTGGGTGTTCTGGTGCACACCTAAAATTCCCAGCACTTAGGAGGCTGAGGCAAGACGATCATTGCAAGTTTGAGACCAGCCTGGGCTACAGAGTGAGCTCAAGGCCAGCCTGAACTGCATAGTGAGACCATGTCTCAAAACTGCAAAAACAAGGGCCGGGAGTTTGGCTCAGTGCCTTAAGCGCCTACCCTGGCAGGCTCGAGGTTGTGAGTTCAATCCCTGGTGCTGCAAAAAAAAAAAAAAAAAAAAAAAAAAACAGCAAAAACAAAACAAACAAGAAAAACCAAAACAAAACAAAAAAACCCCCAAAATCAAATGTAACACAAGTGTAACCAAAACTGAATCAGGAGCACATGATATAGGGATTCTAATTATTATTTTGACAGATAAAGATGGGAATCTGGAAATTATGATTTGTAGTGATGGTCTCTTGGAGCCAGGAAGAATTACTACTTTTTTTTTTTTTTTTTTTCAAATTGGTACTCTTTTAAAATCCTGCATCTATCCTAAACCTTCATTTTCTGTTTTCTGTCCATGTTGAATATATAGTTGGAACTTCCTGACAATGCAATTTCTGGAGGCTTGGAAGTTTTAGCAGAGAAATGTCCAAATCTTACCTACCTCAATCTGAGTGGAAACAAAATTAAAGATCTGAGTACAGTAGAAGCTCTGGTAAGTGGAAAGGTTTGGTCTCTGGACTGTTTTTTTCTGAGATTTATTTGTGTTTTATGTTATGAATTTGTATTTCACTCCTAAAGTTGGGTTTTTTTGGGGTAGCCTTTTTATTTTTTATTTTTTGTCCTGGGAGTCGAACTCAGGACCTTGGGCTTGCCAGGCAGACATGGTGCCACTGAGTTATATCTCTGGCCCCTTGGATAGCCTTTAACTCATTATGTAGCCTGGCCTGGGTTCAAACTTTTGGAGATCCTCCTGCCTCAGCCTCTTGAGTGCTGGGATTACTACAGGCATGTACCACCACATCTGGCTTCTATTTCCCTCTTGAAACTTCTGAAAAAAAATTATTTTGTTTTTGTTTTTTTGAGACAAGGTCTCACTCTGTAATTCAGGCTTACCTTGAACTTACTACATAGCCTATGCTGGCCTCCAGCTCTTGGCAGTCCTCCTGCCTCAGCCTTTTGAGTGCTGAGATTACAGGCGTATGCTACCATACCCAACTGAATTTTATGTATAGAAATCTAGTCAGTTAATTGGTTTTCTTTTCTTTTAAGTAAGATACCTAGAAGACTTATCTGTTTTATTTTAATTAATTAATTAATTTTTGGTGATACTGGGGGTTGAACCCAGGGCCTTTGCAGTAAGTTCTATTCCCAGCCCATTTATTTTTTAACTTTTTTTTTTGGGGGGGGGCGGTACTGGGGATCGAACTCACCTCATGCCCACCAGGCAGGCGCTTACACCACTGAGCTAAAACCCCAGCCCTGGTTTTTTGGGGGAAAAAAAAAAATTAAAATTTTAGAGACATGGTTTTGTTGTGTAGTTCAGGCTGTCCTTGAGCTTATGGTGATGATCCTCCTACTTCAGCCTCTTGTGTCCTGGGATTTTAGGTGTGTGCCACCATGCCTGGTCATTTTTGAAATTTTGATACAGGTCTTCCTAACTTGCTGACTTGCCCAGTCTGGCCTTGAACTGTGGTAGCCTCCCAGAGTTAGGGATGACAGGTGTGTACCACCTTGCCTGGCCTGAAGACTTTTTGTCTTGCTGGGGATCATACTAGCGCTTCATGCATGCTAGACAAATTCTCTGCCAGAGACCTAACCCTTAGCCCTAGATGAAGTTTTAAAAGTCCATGAGAAATTGTATTGATTATTTCATCTTCAGCTTTCAGAGTTGATTGCTTTCAGTATTTTGACTTCTGTTGCTTTTCCATTCTTCTTGATTATTTTTTGTTATTTTATTATGTGTTCCCTTGTTTTCTGGTGTGCTGGAAAGAAAAGACAATTAAATGAAACTGAAATTGCTTTGGCTTTTAAAGAGATAGGGAGGAGGTTGAAATTGTTGGAAATAAACTTGTGTATGCATGTAAGTTGAGCATGGTATTGTTGCCTACTTATGAACACTACATTCAGCCAACAAAAATGTGTCAGTGGCTACCAGAAATGAGGCACTAAGGTACTAGAGATAAAACAGTGAATAGGAGCTGGTTGTACTGGCACACACATGTGATCTCAGCACTCGAGATGAGGCAGGATGATCATTATGAGTTTGAGGCCAGCCTGGGCTCCATAGTGTGTTCAAAGCTAGCCTGAACTACACTGTGAGACCTTGTTTTAGAAAACAACAACAACAAAAAAACTAAAACAAAACCAAAGATACAGTGAATAAATGGCAGATTCCTGTCATCACAGTTACTAAGGAGGCTGAGGTGGGAGAGTTGCTGATTTCAAGTTAGCCTGGGCAATTTAGCAGAACCTGTCTCAAAAAAGTAGTAAGTGGAGATGTGCAGCTCGGTTATAGAGTCCACTTGGGTTTGATCTAGTACTACAGTAACAAAAAATAAAGTTTCTACTCCTGTGGAATTTACATGCAAGGGGCTAATTCAAAGAGTTGGTTATGTTTAATAGAATAATCCTGTTAAAAAATTCCTTTTTTTAAAAAATTCTAAAAATCCAAAATTTATCAAATATTTTCCAGGTCATGAATTAGAAATAGTATGGTATTTAAAATTATTTTATTTTATTTTTTAACTGGGGTTTAAGCTCATGACCTTGCACTTGCCAGGCAGGCACTGTGCTGCTGAGCTATATAACTGGCTGGTTTTTAAAATCTTGACTGTAAATTTTTACTTTTCTAGCAAAATCTTAAAAATTTGAAAAGTCTGGATTTGTTTAACTGTGAGATCACAAACCTGGAAGATTACCGAGAAAGTATTTTTGAACTGCTGCAGCAAATCACATATTTAGATGGATATGATCAGGAAGATAACGAGGCACCAGACTCAGAAGAGGAGGATGATGAAGGTAATCATTCTTAATAATTTTAGCCTCCACTCTAGCCATGCAAATTAGGTTGGGCCTAGAGATTTAGTTGTAAAGAAGAAAAAATCACACAAGATACTAATAAGACAAGAAAAACATAAAACCCGTGACTCTAGTCTAATTCTTTTAAATTTCTAATAGTTTAGGGAATTTAATGATTTTTGTAATGCAGTGCTCCATGAAATTTGACACTATTTAAACTTGTATGACCACCGCTCAGTATTAGCAGTAGGTTCCTCAGCAGTACTTTTTTTTTTGTTTTTTTTTTGTTTTTTTTTTGTTAAAAGAAACATTCGCAGGGCCAGGGATTTAGCTCAGTGGTTTAAGCGCCTGCCTGGCAGGCACAAGGTTGTGAGTTCGATCCCCAGTACCAAAAAAAACCAAAAACCAAAAAACCAAAAAAAGAAAAAAAAAAAAAAAGAAGAACCATTCGCAGTGGATATAGGTCAGAGGCATAACCACCTGCCTGGCAAGTGCGATGTCCTGAGTTCGATCCCTGGTACCAAAAAAAAAAAAAAAAAAAAGAGTTAACAAAAGAACCATTCATTATAGCATTATTCATAATAGCCCACTGATGAATGGGTTAAAAAATGTGATACATCCATAAAATGTAACATTCGGTAACAAAGGTGAATGAAGTACTGATACATTGAAAACATTCTAACTGAGAGAAGCCAGATAAAAGGGCCACCTATTGTTTGTCTTCATTTGTAGGAAGAACTCAGAACTGGCACATCTGCAGAGCTAGAAAACAATGGCTGGGGCCAGGGAAGAGTGGAGAGGGTGGGGAGCAGCCAGAGTGGGTATGAGTGTTTGTTTGTTTGGTTTTTTTTTTGGTATCAAACTCATGACCCTCTGCTTGCCAGGTGGACGCTTACACCACTGAGCTAAGTCTCCAGCAAGATTTTTTTTTTTTTTTTTTTTTCCTGGCACAGGGGTTCGAACTCACAGCCTCACGCCTGCCAGACAAGCACTTAAGCCGCTGAGCCAAACTCCCAGCCCTGGATTTTTGAGGCAGGGTTTAACTATGTAGCTCAGGCCGGCCTTGCGCTTGCGTTGTAGCCCAAGCAGGCCTTGAACTCACAACGCTCCTCCTACCTCAGCCTCCTGAGTGCTGGGATTAAAGGCGTGCTCCACCATGCCTGGCTAAGATTTGTTTTTGAAATGCTGAGAATTACTTTAGAAGTAGATACTGAGTATATGTTTTTAGGTAAATGGAAGCGTCACAGAGAAGATGACAGAATAACTGTTGTTAGTAAAGTGCTTTGTGTGAAGTTTTTCACTATTAAACTTGATGGGTAGACTATGTTAGAAAATGTTGGAATGATAGCTTTGAAGTGTCCACAAAGTAAAACTCAACTTCATTGCATGTAGTATTTGATGAAGACCTATATATTGGAAAGCTGAATTATCAGTATTAGATACTCTGCTTCTTAAGTGATAAATATCACTTTTATAAAACTGGAGTCTTAAGAAAAATCATCCTGAGGTGGCTTTCACACACTGATATAAAAATTTGAAGGGGCTGGGGATTTAGCTCAGTGGCACAAGCACCTGCCTGGCAAGTACGAGGTCGTGAGTTCAATCCCTGATACCAAAAAAAAAAAAAGAAAGAAAAAAAGAATTCGAAGTGATTTGGCAAGGACAGACACAGTGTACTAGCCAGAACCATGTGCCTGGCTATTGCTCATCTTTTACATTTTAAAAGATGGAGATGAAGATGATGAAGATGAGGCTGGTCTACCTGAATGGTGTGAAGAGGAAGAAGAGGAAGACGAGGATGAGGATGAGGAGGAAGATGAAGCAGGCTCAGAATTGGGAGAGGGAGAAGAAGTAGGCCTCTCATACTTAATGAAAGAAGAAATTCAGGTGAATTGATGCTTTGTATTTGCACTGAAAATTATTTCTGGCATGAGTTAAGTACTATAAAAAGTGAGGTATGTAGAAATCTGAGAGTTGCTGCTTAACTTGTGAATGTGCATGTATCTATCTACCTGTGTTTCCCAGTGTCTCCTACTCTGTATTATGGTCAAGTAATCATAGATACCTATTGATTTTCCCTCTCCCGTTATTTTTCCAATCCACTCTATCCTCAATGGCATGGCATGGTGGAAATCTTTTACAAAGGTTTCGGAGCATCCGTTTCTGCATTTATAAAGGGGCAGTTATACCGACTTCATTGGGTTGTTTTAAGGATTTGTTTTTGGTTTTGGTTTCTTTGAGGTACAATCTTGCTGTGAAGGTACAGGCTGTCCTTGATCTCACTGTGAACTCTTCAAATTTAACGATCCTTTTGCCTCCCTGCCCTGGTGCAGGCATTACAGGTGTGTGCCACCACACCAGTGTCCTGTTTTAAGGATTTAGCAAGATAATATATTTAAAATGTCTAGTCTCTGGCACATTGTAGGCACTCAAGAGTTTCTTCCCTTCAATTATCTCTTGTTTTATACTCTTGTAGTAGCTTTCTAAGTGGTCTCTGCGTATAAAATCCCCACTTAGGAATACGCTCTGTGGTCTGCCCTGTAGTCTCCTCAGACCAGCTGCCTGGGACCCCTCTAATGGTCCAGCTTCATCTGAGCATACAGTGCCTTTCATTTTTCCTCCTTATCCCCTGTTTCCTTCCATAGCCACATCTGCCTGTTGTCTGACTTGTTACTTGACTTGTCTATGTTTATCCTGTTCATCCTGTCTGAAATGACTCTACTCATGCTTCCTGCTGAACTTAATTTTTGTTTGTGCTGAGGTGAACACAGAAAAGATAGTGAGGCATGTAAAGTGTATTAACTTATATATAGCTCCGTCAAATTTTGCATTTTTATATACTTGTGTAAATATCACCTGAATCATCTCTTGTGAACTCTTACCCTTCAACTCAGCTCTGGGGTTAACTTTATTATTGAAGCTTTGTGTAATTTTTCTTAGGCAGTCACTCCTTCCTCTGTTACCTTTAGCCCCAGGCTTCCATTGCCGCCAAACACTGTTGTAAAAACTTTCATGGTCACTTTCTGCGGGGCGGTGAGTTCCTGGGAGCGGGGGGGCATTTATCTTTATATCCAAGCCTCATACATAGACTGCACAAAGGATAAGCCCTTGTGAGTTTAGAGAAGTTTGGCCCTTGTGAGTTTAGAGAAGTTGCTTTCTCCTAATGTTAAATGGAAGTTTGTTTTCATAATTCTTTCTTTCTTTATTTCTTTATTTATTTTTTGGTACTGGGGATTGAACTTACAACCTTGCGCCTGCCAGGCAGGCGCTTATGCCACTGAGCTAAATCTCTCGCCCTATTTTTTGAGACACGGTCTCACAATGCAGTTCAGGCTGGCCTTGGACTCACTTTGTAGCCCAGGCTGGTCTCAAACTCACAATGATGCTCCTGCCTCAGCCTCTTGAGTGCTGGGATAAAGTTGTGCACCAGCATACCCAGCCATAATTCATTATTTAGAATAATTTTTTTTTTTCTTTCTTTGAGACAGGGTCTTGCTATGCAGTTCTGGTTGGCCTTGAGCTTGTTATAGCCTCGAACTTGCAGTGTTCCTTCAGCCTCCCGAGTGCTAGGGTTGCAGATGTATGCCATCACCTCTAGCCTTAGTATAACTTTATTATTAAAAACATCTCTTAGGACTGTGTTTTAGCTCAGTGGTAGCATCTTTGCCTAGTATGTTAGAGGCATTGAATTCAATCCTGAGCATTGCCAAAAAAACAAAAAAAACAAAACAAAACAAAAAACCCCAAAACCCTCCAAACTTCTCAGGTAAGCTAGATACTTTTAGTATTATTTATTTTCCTAATTTGTTTTACACTAGTTAGGTAGATATCATCTGATCAATGATACTTTTCCCCATACTGTTTTAATATTAGGTAATGTGGAAAAATAAGGACTTATACTTGTTTGAGGCCTTAGTGACTTAGGAACTGTGTAACAATGAAGAACAGAACTAGCCAGGCATTGTGGCGCATGCCTTTAATCCCAGCACTCAGGAGGCTGAGGTAGGAGGAGTGTTGTGAGTTCAAGGCCGGCTTGGGCTACAATGTGAGCACAAGCTTGACCTGAGCTACATAGTGTGACTCTGCCTTAAAAAACCAGAGGTGGGAGTTTGGCTCAGTGGCTTAAGCACCTGTCTGGCAGGTGTGAGGTTGTGAGTTTGATCCCCAGTGCCGCAAAAAAAAAAAAAAGAACAGAACTAACTGCAAATGTTTAGATTTATTCTATTGAATACTGGGAAATATTAACCAAGAAGGACATTACTGCATGTAGAGGAAAAATCTCTGTGATAATACATACGACATTAAATCAGTGTGGGATAGTAGGGATCAGAAGGATTTCATTCATGATGGAATAATTTGGATGTTTCAGATGAAGTCTTGTTTTTAGGAACTAAGTGCCAGGAGAAACTTCAGAGATTGTTGAGATTTAAAAAGAAATTAGAAGGAAATAGCATTTTTGGTTAGCTGTTTTCCTGGCTCTTTTTGTTTGTAGTTCAACTGCTCTTCAAAGGGAAAAACTATGTGTAGAGAAGGAAACTGACTGGGTATGGTAACACATGTTTATAATCCCAGCTACTTGGGAGGCAGAATCAGGAGGTTCACAAGCTCAAGGTCAGTCTGGGCAACTTAGTGAGACCCTGTCTCAAAATAAAGTGAAAAAAGGTTGGGATGTAGCTCAGTGATAGAGCTTGCTACCATGGGTTCAATGCTCTGTACTGCAAGAAAAAAAAACTTGCATGTGTAATATAAGTCATTAAAAATGGAGTTGAAGGCTTTAGGAAAATTGGGAATTATTGTGCCCTTTGTACTACTCATACCAAATGAGGGAAGAGCAAATCGCTGGCAAAAGCTGTTTCTGTTGAGATTTTATTCAGAAGATGATTTTTATTTATTTATTTTTTTGTGGTACCGGGGTTAGAACTCTCAACCTCATGCCTGCCAGGCAGGCACTTAAGCCACTGAGCCAAACTCATAGGCAGGATTGCACTATGTAGCTTAGGCTGGCCTTGCTCACGTGGTAGCCCAAGCCAGCCTCAAACTCACAATGCTCCATGTACCTCAGCCTCCCAAGTGCTGGGATTAAAGGTGTGTGCCCCCACACCCGGCTCAGAAGGTGATTTTTAAAAAGACTTAAAATCATGAGCCAATCAAATCATGTTTTGTTTAAAACAAAAGAGAACTAACCAACTTTTTAGACTTGGGCTTTTCTCAATTATCAAGGAATAAATATGGTTAGTATCGCAACTTTTTAAAAAATAAATATACTATATTATTATATCTTTTTTGTTTTGTTTTGTTTTATCTTTTCAAGACAGTTTCATTATGCAGTTCAGGCTGGCCTTGAATGCACTTTGTAGTCCAAGCTGGCCTCAAACTCACAGCAATCCTCCTTCCTGGGATTACAGGCATGTGCCACTATGTCTGGCCTCCTTTCAAATTTGAAATGTTCAAAATATCTTTTCCTGAGTCATGTGTGGCAGTACATACCTGTAATGCTAGCTACTCAGGAGGCCGAGGCAGGAGGCGCACAAGTTTGAGACTCTCCTGGACAGCAATGAATCCTCTTTTAAAAAAATAAAGAAGCCTGGGGATTTTGCTCAGTGGTACAGCGCCTGCATACATGTGGCCCTTGTTTCAGTCCTCCCTAGCGTGCATTCACATGTGTGTGCATGCACATGTCTCTTCTTTCCTTTCCCTTCTTGCCTCTTTTCTATCCCTTTTCTCCTTTACTACTCTTGCTTTTGTTTCTTGTTCTTCAGTTGAAGGCAGCAGGTTTTTCTGATTTTTTTTTTCTTTTCTCTTTTTTGAGACAGGGTCTCACTATGCAGTTCAGGCTGGTCTCAAGCTCACTTTGTAGCCCAGGCTAGTATCAAATTTAAAACAATCCTCCTGCCTGCTTCCTGAATGCTGGGATAGCAGGCATGTGCCACTGGCTACTTACATATTTATTTATTCATTTATATTTTGGTACCGAGAATTGAACTCACAACCTCGAGCTTGCCAGGCAGGTGCTTTGCGGCTGAGCTATATCCCTGATCCCTGACTTTTTTTTAAAATGTAACTTGCTGTCTTATTTATTTCTTCTGTTCATGCAGCTGACTGGTACCCTGTATAGGTATGCTTTAATAGTGTTTCAATTGGCTGATAGGAGTGATTTCTGATAAAAGAATCATGCATTTTAGTTTCTTGGGGTTTCTAGCCAAATGTTAGAAAATTGGGTTCTGTTTAATATTTCTAGGCGCAAATGAAGGACTGGGGATTTAGCTAGCAGTATCATAGCGCCTGCCAAGCAAGCTTGAGGTCCTCAGTTTGATTCCCAGTTACTCCTCCCCCCAAAAAATTAATAAAAAGAAAAAAATGAAAATAAAAATTAACAATAAAAATAGTTACAAATGAAGCGTAGATACTGGGCGTGGTGGCACATGTCTAATCCTAGTACTCAGGAGCTGAGGCAGGAGGATTACTGTGAGTTTGAGGCTAGCCTGAGCTATAGTTTAAGACTAGCCTAAGTTACACAGTGAGACCCTCACACCAAAAAAAAAAAAAAAAAAAAAAAAAAAAAAAAAAAAAAAAAAAAAAAAAAAGGTGTAGATAGTGTGAAAAGGGGAGAATTCTTCAAGTGGTCCTGAACAGTGGTTCTTGGCATTTAGCAATTATTTATATATATATATATATATATATATATATATATATATATTTTTTTTTTTTTTTTTTTTTTTTTTTTTTTTTTTTTGCAGATACTAGGGATTAAACCCAGGACCCAGAGACACTTTACCACTCAACTATATCCACCCCCCGCCCCCAGCCCTTGTTAAAACGTTTTCAGATAGCATCCCTGATCATAGTGTGCTTACAATCCCAGCATTCTAGTAGGATGAGATAGGAGAATCTAAATTCAAGTGCAGCCTGGGCAATTCAGCAGCTTGGTGAGACCCTGTTTCAAAATAAGAAAATTTAAAACTGCCAAGATTGTAGCCTAGTAAACAAAGGCCTTGGGTTCAATTATCAGTCCCACAAAAAAAGGAGGGGTAGGGTCTTGTCAAGTTGCCCAGGCCAGCCTTGTGCTTGCAGTCTTTCTGCCTCAGCCTACCACATTGCTGGGTTTATAGGCATGCATCACTGCACCCAGCAGATTAAAGTGTTTTTTTTTTTTTTTTTTTGGTACTGGGGATTGAACTCACAACCTCTCGCCTGTCAGACAGGCACTGAGCTAAATCCCCGGCCCTATTTTTTGAGACAGGGTCTCACTATGTATTTCAGGCTGGCCTCAAACGCATTTTGTAGCCCAGGCTGGTTTCGAACTCAGAATGATCCTCCCGCCTCAGCCTTCCGAGTGCTGGGAAATGAAAGTGTTTTTTAAGGAGCAGTAAACTTGTGAAGGGAAGACCCTAGACTAGTTTAGTTTTTCAAATATATGCTGTAGTAGTACCTCATCCATCTGGAGCTCGTCATTGGTAACGTGGCCAATGGCAAGGTATGCAGCGTGAAGGACTTGGAGCAGCCAAGTTATAAGTAAAGCAGATGTTCCAGTGGGAGGACACTGTTCACATTAAACTGTGTGTGCTTTCTATTCAGTTCTCCGATGACTTGTTGGTGTCATTGATTTCTTTCTTTCTTTTTCTTTTTTTTTTATTTCTTAAAATAAATTTGAAATAGTAACTGATTGCAAAAGAAAGACATAAAAAGTAGGAAGAGACAGCTCCAAAAACCCCACCCTACATAGATTGATAGGATCTGAGGGAATGAGCCTATATTAATTGGTAGTGTGTATGTCACCCTAATTATTCCAGAAGCAGGTGGTAGCGATGAAATGGTAGAAGAGATGCAGTGTACCTTGGAGATCACAGTTGGACAGAGGAAATAAAATGTTTATGGTGCTCTCTTGGCAGCATCGTTCTATTTAGAACAGCTCATTCCACAAGAGCTATAGATCATATTGGGATTTTTGTTGACATATGCTATTTCGATGTGTAAATTTTTAGATGTAGAAGAAACTACTTAGAGATCTTTGTAGGTGAATATGGATTGAGTATTTATTATCTAAAGTGTATGTGACCAAGAATTACAATTTCTCATTTTTTC
>RJWM01035003.1:0-19262 GCA_004363535.1 Dasyprocta punctata | reverse complement strand
GAGGAAGAAACTGAGTCCTAAATGACCGTACGCACTAATTCTGTGTCTTTGAGTGCGGTGTAACCACCAGCGGGGGAGGATCTGGAGGGACCTGGGAGGGCCCGGCCTAGGCCTTGGCGTCCCTCTTGGTTTCGGCACCAGGGAGCAGTAAGTGAGGCCACAGCCCACGCAAGGACGACGGAGACAGTGCCACGAAGATGAAGTTTGTTAGGCGCGAGGGGAGGTGTCATCTCGCGGACGGAGATGACCCCTAGGGGAGGATGTCAGGACCCCACACGCATGGGAAACCACAAAGGGGGAATGGGTGCGCGGACCAGAGCAGCCGCTCAGAAAGGCATAAGGGGTCCATTTAGGGGTGGAGTTGTGCACAACAAGAGCATCGCTGGTCTGGCTGGCTGCTGCAGTTCTTGGGGAAGCATGCAGGTGTCTCTGTGGTCGGCTTTGCTCTTGGAGAAACCTGTGCGGATGGTTGGGCTGCACCCTTCACTCCTTCCTCCCCGCACCCAGAGGCCAGGTGCCCCTTCATTTAAGACAAATTTTTAGACACTCAGTTAATAGGTTAAAAGATTTAAGGTATAGATCCAAACTGTTCTCCAGTAAGAATTTGTGTTTTCATTAGCATCATGTGTGAGCTTTTGTTTATCAATGTCCCTGCTTTTAAATTTTTGCCAATAGTGTATAATGTTTGCTTAATTTGCTTTTCTTTAAATAGTAGTGAAGACAAACATTTTTAAAAAATACACAATTTTTATCCTTTTGAGGATATTTTATTTGGAAATAACTTCAAATTTATTAAACTAATTTCAAACTTATCAAAACCTGCAAATATAAAAATAATACGAGGAACATAGTTGTACTTTCCCCCTAGACTCCTATATTGATTATGTATGCATGGTTGTATGTGCATATATAATTATACTGAAACTTTTGAGGGCTATATATTTTCTATCTTTATTGTTAAATATTTTTGTCTATATATTTCATGAGAAAAGAAATACTCTTGAATAATCTCAATGATTAAGTCCCTAATTTCATAAACTTACATTGATACAATATATTAATCTACCATTCATATTCCAGTTTTATTCATGGACCTAGTAATGCCCTTGATAGTACTTTTCCCCTCTGGTAAAAGATCCAGTCTAGGGTGAGTCATTGCATTTAATTGCCTTGCCTTGTCAGTCATTCAATATGGAAAATTTTCACAACCTTCTTTTATCTTTTATATTATTCATATTTTATGAGAATATAGTCCTCATCCTCCTTTCTTAGTAGAATGTGTATCACTTTTTCCTCTGTGTGTCACATTTCATCATAACAGATCAGAATCATGCATTCCTGGCCAAGGTCCCGCATAGTTGATGCTGTGTGATTTTTGGGGTGTCACATGTGGAGGTACATGTGGTCCAACTCTCCTGTACTGGTGTTGGCAATAGTCATACAGGCATATGTTAAGTACCTCGTTCAAAGAGAAATACTTTCTTCACCTACAAAGTACAGTTTTGAGAGAAAGAAGAAATGGAAACAGGAAAATGACAGTGTGTGTTGAGTGCTATACTAGAGGCATAAAGAAAGAAGTAACTGAATCTACCTTCTGGAGAAACACTGGCCAGGGAAGTTGGGGACGCTATACAGCAATAAATCACTTGAGGAAAGGGGACCTTGCTTATGGATATTTGATCCTATACGTATCTTGCCTTATACACATTAAATAAGTATTGAATAAATCAATGAAAAGTCACATATATCGAAATACAACTGATGTCACAATGTGATGCATAGATATATTTAATTTTATTTCTCTTTTTAGCACACCATTGATTATAGAACTGTATTGCTTTGGATATTTTAGACGTTGATGAAATGTGTTTACATGCTGAGAGGAAATGCTCAAGTAAATTATGTGCACAACTGTGCTATACAAATTTATGATATAACCTTTTCTAATGTAGTTTTATATTCAGCTAGAGACCTTGATCTCAAAATTGAAATACACACAGAATCATAGAACTTAATGTGGAAAAGAGATTTCAGGAGTGCATCCTTTCCAATCCTTTTTCCTTGGGCAGCGGCTACTTTTAAGATGGAGCTAGGGGATTCACAGAAGTTTGATGCCTCAACAGGTCAAGGCTAAATAGTTACTGAGGCATCTACAGCTCTGATCCTGTGACAAACATATTCGTGGAAATAATTGGTACTCAACCCACATTTGCAGAATTAATGCTGTTCTTCGTGCATTGTGTTTTGTACTATTCACTTTGAACCTTTAGGAAGTCCTATGATCATAGTTTCTATTTGTAGATTCCCAGAGTCACAGCTAAACCTTCAAATTACACACTGAATTTACGAGTTCTGTTGGAGTGAGCTGTCTAAAATAGCAATGATGGAAATATAGCAAGAGCCATATTTGTAGTTATAAATTTTGTAGCAACTACAGGAAACAGAACAACTTAGAAAAAAGAGTGAACTTAATTCTGATATTCAATTTTAACAAGTCTATCCAAAATTTTAGCATTTCAAATTCTCAGTGAAATACTATTGAGGTATGTTGGCTTCTCTTTTTCATTCTACCTTAGATACGTGGTACGTATTTAGTAGTCCACCTTGCTTTCAGTTATACATGTTCAGGTGCCCAAATATGTGTAGATAGTGGCTGCTGCATGATTCAATAGTCAAATACAGTGAAAATCAGGAATTACCCTTGAAAATCTACTTTTATGTTTTGTGTTATTCAGTTTTAGCTGCCATAGAGCAAATGTCACAGAGAAGGATTTCTTTTTCCTATGAGCCTTAACTTTGACATGACCTCAGTGTCCAGATCTCTCTGAGTTTTTACATAGAATTTCAGAGTTTGGGGGATGAATGAAACAGCACGTTAATAACAATATATACACATAACTACTTGATTCTCATGTTAGGGTATCAACAGCTACTTATGTTCCAAAAATTAGATCATGAATAATATGTTTATCTAAGTTGATCTCCATATGTCCTTCATAGATTAAAAACAAAATCAAAATCAATTGCTTGTTCTTAGATTTGAATAGGGGAGGAAGAGAGGCAGCTTTGATGAAAATAACATTCAGATTTTTAACATCTTCATTTGATATGTCAACAGAGAACATTTTTCTTGGCTACTAATAAGGGCAGAAGACTTTAATCAAATAACATTTCAAATTAGTAGATAAAGATAATGTAATGAATGATCTTAGGACAACTGAGCATCCATCCGTAGAACTATAAAATAATAGAGTGGATTCCAAATTTACTCCTATATCGATATGATGCCATATGGAACTAGGACATTTTATCTCAGATGTTATTAGTAGGGTACAAAGTTGAAGGGTGATTTGGCAATATCAATTTAAACTGTAGGTGTTCTATTCAGCATATGAATTCATACATGTGCCCAAAGATATATATATATGCAAAATATAACTCACTGTAGCAATTACTTCTAACAAAAAGAACAACCAAATAAATTATGTTATATGCATACAGTTGTTTACTGCACATTCTGTTTGTAATGAGACCTCTCTAATATTCTGATTTAAAATCCACTCTCAGTCAGCCATGGTGGCGCAATCCTGGGAAGCTGAAGCAGGAGGATCGTTGCAAGTTCGAGACCAGCCTGGGATACAAAGTAAGCCCCGAGACCAGCCCAAATTGCATAGAGAGACCCTGTCTTAAAAAGAAAGAAAGAAAGAAAGAAAGAAAGAAAGAAAGAAAGAAAGAAAGAAAGAAAGAAAAAGAAAGAAATGAAAAAGTAAAAAAAAATCCATTCTCTAGTTGTTGGAAGAAAAGAACAAGATATAGGATCTAGACTGAGGGCTGGCAAGCACTCTAACTTGTTTCTGTCAGTAAAGTCTCCTTGGTACGTACTCTTTCCCACTTGTTTGTATGTAGTTCATGGCTGCTTGTGCACTACAGTGGTAGAGTTGAAGAGTTGCCACAGTGATCTTATGAACTGAAAAGCAAAAAATATTTGCTATCTGGCCCTGTAGAAAAAATTTTGTTGAGCCCCATCTGGTATTATTTGTGTCATGTAACTTTTACTTGTTAAGACATCATATCAAGTGATAGAAACTATCATCTCTGACGCATCTACCATTTTGCAGTAGTAAGTCTGAGAATAGTCTCAGTGATACAGTGTATTTGTTGAAATCCATCACCTTTAAGGAGGTTCAGATAGAACTCATCAAGGATGTGTTTCAACATGATTTTTAATATGATAGATTTCATTTCTTAATGACAGGTTCTATATTGTACCAAGAGGACCAATTGCAAAAATAGAACATGTCATCGATCAATTTATTATTTTGGGTACAGAGTAATTACTGGGAAGTTTTTCATTTGTTTCTTTGTTGTTGTTGTGTCTTCATGAACTCACCATAACAACTGTGCTGCCTGGAGGGAGGGTGGCACTGCAGTCAGAATTGAAAGCCAGCCATGTAACTAACTAGTGTCTCTGGGTTTCAAAGTGAAAGGACTGAATGTGATGGTCTTTCAAGTCCAGGGTTTGTAACTTTCTGTGATTGACCATGCTCTAGCCATCTTATAACTGCACTGTCAGCAAGCTCGCTCACCTGGCTTTGCACACTTTGCCTGGCCTTTGAAGGAAGTAGCACACACCAGCAGTGCTAGTCTCCTTGGAGCTTCCTGATTCTCTGGATGCTAGGATGTTGCTTGTAATACTAGTTAGGTTTGCTCAGTTCTGCCTCCCTTTTTAATTCTGGGAGACTATTGAACTTGCAATTTATTCTCTAGAAGAATCACATACGTACTGTGGGATGTTTATACTTGGATAACTAGGTCACTGAAGTCTTAAAAAAATATGCTAAATTTACAGTGTACCAGTGGGGCTGGATTAATACGGAGTCCTGCTTAGGGGTTTCTCTCATGAGGCTGCTTAGCTCTGTTCTCTTCTGGCCCACGATTGAGTACTTTTCTTTTCCTGTCATCCCACCTCTGACCTTTATTCTTCTATATCTCATACAGGTTGTCCTTATCTTTTTCAATTATTTTTATTAGTGTATGTTTGCAGTACATAATGTTTACCTTCCTCATGAAGGAGCTGGCATGTGTATATGACACATATTAATTCTTTTTCCATCCCCTTTCTCTCCCTTCCCAACCCCTTCCTCCATCTCTTTGTCCCCTTTCCTTTTGCTACAGATCTATTTCCCTGTTTCCTCTTATCCATCTTTTATTTTGCACTTTGTTTATATTTTGGGTTTCTCATATAAGAGAACTGGTACAATATTGAAGCTTGTGTGTCTGATTTATTTCACTTAACGTTATGGTCTCAAGGTGCATCCATTTTCCTAGAAATGACTCAAGTTAATCCATCTTTATGATACAATAGTACTCCATTGTGTATATGTACCACATTTTCTAACACAATGACCCATAAAATTTTTTTTCTTAGCTTAACAACCAAAAACATTTTATAATACTTTAAATTTTCACCCAGAATAGAGCCATAATTATTATAAGACTCCATGATTTCCTCTGACTCTGGGTTTGCATTTACTGAGTCCTTGCTTGCTCTGATCTTCTATATCTGTCAATAATACCCTGAACTTGCTGGGCATGGTGTTGCACACTTATAAACCCAGCACTTGGGAGACTGAGGCAGGAGAATTGCTGCAAGTTCCAGGCCAGCCTGGTTTTACATAGTGAGTTCAAGGCCAGTCTGAACGGCATAGTGAGACTCTGTCTCAAAACAAAACAAAACAAAACAAAACAAAACAAAACAAAACAAAACACACACACAAAACCAAAACCAAAACCAAAACCAAAACCAAAACAAAACAAAACACACAAAACCAAAACCAAAACCAAAACCAAAAGAAAAGACCATAACAAAATATTCTGCACTTTTACTTGTCCTGTTCTAGCCCTTGTTGATCTCCTACTTCTCAATGTTTAGTCATGTCTGGTTAAAACCACTCCAAACAGAGTATTTGTTAACATTCGTAATTACAAACCTGGACTTCTTGCTGATCTACCATTAACTGCAGTAGTAAGTCTTTCCCCAACATTAGCCCTATGATCCTCTATGGGTCCCAAACAGGATATTGTCTCATGGTTCTGTTTCAAGCACTTCCTGTACTTGAATGTAAAATGTAGTTTTTGCCCAGAAAATACATCTTATACTGCATCACTTTTCTCTGATTTCCTAGACAGACGTGTATACTTGCATCTTCAATTCCCAACATTTTGTCCTTAAATCTAGTGTTATTAATCATATTGAAATGTTTTTTTTGTGCTTGGTCACAAATTGGGCGTTAGTCATTTTGTATACTCTGTGCCTTGAACATCAGTCAAAAGTTGTTGGATGAATGTGCTATGCTTTAAAACTCCTGGAAGACTTATCAGTTTAATATTCTGTGGATATCAAGGAAATTAAGGCAGCAACTTGATTTTATAGCAAGTATTTATTCAGTACATAGTATACACCAGATGTGACACAGTGCTTGGCGCGTACATCAATGAACAAAACAAAGGTCCCTGTACTCTTTTTACTGATGAGATATAGGCAAAGAGTTACAGAGCAATACAGATTGAATTCTACAGTATGTTACAAGGCAAGAAATGCTGCAACAGAAGAAAAACAAAAAACCACAGGGCGCTCAGAGAGACCATAAGTACTAGTGTCATAGTGCAAAACTTTCCGTCTCCTCATTGTTACTTTAAACACTGTTACTTTATTAATATCCAACATTTGTGCCAGGGCACCTAAGCACTGTATGAACTCATTTAATTCTCACACTAGCCACACAGACTAGCTACTATTCTTATCCTTATGCAGATTGGGAAATGAAGATGAGAGGGATTCAGTTAAATTGACTAAGGTCACACAGCTGGTACAGGATAGAGCTGGGATTTGAACCCAGGCAATCTGATCTAAAACTTCAGGTTCTTAATCAGTGCTAATTAACCTCTTGATGTCTCTGGGAGGTGTTAAATCCCCCCAGTTCTCCAATTTTGAATACTCAGTATAGTATTTCTCCTTTTGAAGACAGTTGTATCAAAAGATAAGGATCTTTTTACAGCCAGGGGGCAGCAAATGATTGCTTTTGAACTATGCATAGGGCAAAGGAAAAAAAATGCAAGGATAGCTTTTCCATTTAATTGTAGTTAATATGTTTTGAAAAAGACAATGGATATATGTCTGGTCTTTATTCTTTTAGAATAAAATGAATTACTCTCATGTTAATGGTAACATTTAAAAATATTGTTTTAAAATAATAATAGATGTGATTTATTGATCTGAATCTTGATCTACACATTAACACTGTTATTTTTCTGATTTGACTTTATATTTTAAGATGCCAGAAGATGGAATAAAAAGGACATATATGTACACTCATATATTCTTAATAAACAGTGGTATTTAGAATTCATGAATATAAAATATTTTTTCAAATATTAAAAAAAGAATCAAGTAGTGTAGAAAAATGACCATTAACTTAAATATTATTTTAGGTTTCTTGAGCTATAAAGGTTTGTGTGACATTTTAGAGCATTTCAAAAGGATAATACATACAATAGGCCATTTGATTTTTAAGGAATCTTTTTTTCTTTTTTTTGGTCTTTTTGAGACAAGGTCTTGTTATGCTGTTCAGGCTGACCTTGGGCTTGCTTTGTAGCCCAGGCTGATCTTGAACTTGTAATGATCCTCTTGCCTCAGCCTCCTAAGTGCTGGGATTACAGGAGTGTGCCACCATGCCCAGCTAATCCTTTAAGGAATCTTAATAGCAACTCATTATTTGCTACTCAACCTAATGGGGAAACTGAGGCCTAGATCTAATTTTCTTAAATCAAAATTATGAGAGCATTGGAATTGGGATGCAGGATCTCCAACATTCTGATAGACATGAATCTCAAGGTGAAGAGATTTATAATTTTTTATTTGCCATCACATAGACACTGACTCAAAGTGGGGCAGTGTAAGCATTACCATTGAAAAAGAATAGGGGTCACTTGGCCAGGGCAGTGGAGGGGAAATGAAGGGAGAGTGGGGTGGAAATGGGGGTGAACTGTAGGCTGCTGGGTACCAGAAGAAGCCCTGCTTAGCTTTTCCTGAGTTCGGTTGTCTAGTGTATAGGCCTAACAAGCCAGCTGTCCTTCAAGCAGAGGGCCTCCTGGTACACCCTAAAGATTCTGCTCTAAAGTGTTTCCCCTCGTGAGACCACTACCCAGCATGCATTTCTTTTATTTAGCCACTTTTTTCATGATTTTAAGAATAACCACAATCCCTTAAAAATAGGAAACATGCAAAACACCAAGCAGGAAGTGCAAAGAGCACCATCGTGCTACGCCGGAGTTTCATAACACCTAGTGGCCATTTGCTTTGGCGGTGGGATGAAGGGTAGGAAATGAAAAAAGTGAACACACTTGAAGGAATTATGACATCCGTCCTTATGGGTCCTTTAAGAAAGCTAATTTTCTTGAAGTTCCTTCAGCTTAGGGAGGACGCAGCCTTTTTTCTAGTGCTCATCCTCCAGGCCTTAGCTTGTGAAATCCTTCCTCTGGGGTCTCTTCCTACTCTGTTGTGTGGCTCTCCTCAGACCCTACTGTAATTGGCTGTTTACTTATTTGGGCCTCCAGGTGGAAGTAAGCACCCAGTCTTGTTTGTAACAAACTCTCAGACCCTACTACATGCCGGTCACTGATGAACCATAAGAAAGGGAGCCCTTTCTTGAGGAAGGAGGAAGAGAGCTGAGGGTGAAAAGCAAGACTCTGGAAATCAGAAGGGTGGCAGTAGTGAAGTCAGAGGCCTCGAACTAGCTGGGAGGGCGCTGTGAGAAAGGAAGGGACAGACTTCATCATATTGCTCAATGGTGCCTTTTGGTAATGTGAGAGACAATAATTATCTGACTCTTCTGAGTTCTAAATTAGCAGTTGATGCTGTTTCCCCTTCCCTCTCCCATATCCATCTGGGGGGCTTTATATTTGACAAGGGTTTTCCAAATGTAAGAAGAAATCCTTACCAAAGAAAGGAAATATATATTTGGTATATGTTCAAACATACTTTATAGGCCATAAACACCATAATATAAAATATAACATCTGTTGCGCACCCATTTATATAATATATATGTATATAATTTACATGTATCTGTGAAATATTTAACAATTACATGTTTTCTCCTTTTTAGGTCCTGACTCCACTTGGTCCTCTGGGCACTGTGGCATTAATGTATATGCCTTGTACAGATGGCTCTCAGATTGGTATCCTCTATGAAATGATTTTGACCCCCTATCCCACCTTGCTCTGCCTGCCAAGATTTCTCAAGGATATCATTGCTTCCATTTCTGAACTGCTATAGGATGTTGTTTCCCTCTTCTAACTTTCAAAGCCTTCTATTTGGTATTTATCTTAGTACATCTCTTCCCAGTCTCTTTACTAGATTTTGAGCTCTTGGAGCTTCTCCAGCTGTGGATCCTTTGCACACTGAGCCTTGGATGTGGCAGGGTGCCTGTCTCTAGACCTCTGCACTGACTGTTCCCTTTGCCAGGAGTGTTACCCCCAGATATCTCTAGGACTTGCTCCTCCCCTTCTGTGAAAACTCAGAAAAGCACCTTTTTAGTTTCTGAAATTCTCCTGCTTCACATCATTTCAGATCCTTTTTTCCTGATTTATGTTTTTTTTTTTTCTTAGCACAAAATATAGCTGGCATTCTTTATTTTTTATATTTTTTATTCATCTCTCTGGTTTGTTTTCTGCTTAGATTGCAAGTTTCATGAGGACAGAGATTTTTGTCTATTTTGTTCACAACTAAATCTCTAGAGCTTAGCACACAGTAGGAAACCAATAAATATTTAATGAATAAAGAAATAAATAGATAGCAGCATTCAATAAACACAGCAGAAATGAATCAGAGTATATAGGCATTGGATCTGAGCCTAGAACTAGTGTCAAGGGAAATGAATGGTTCTTTTCCAACACATGTGGAAAGGCACTAGCTAAATTAATTCATAGTTACCTGGTTCTGTTACATTTATGAAAATCCAACTAATTGTTCCATTTGTGTTCACAATCTTAATTTTTCCTAAATAAACAGTGTGTGTATAAAGATTTCCAAACTATTTTCACATACCAAAAGGTCTTTCTCTCCTGGATTTCAAGAGAAATGATTATGCTTCTAAGACATCTGTTCAGCTCATCATTTTTGTTTCCTCCTGTGGTTTATACAGTTAAGCCCATTGGTACGTATTTGTTTACATAATGTGGCATATGGTATTGGTCAGCTCTGGCCATAGAAATATCCTGAAGGCTTGTGGTAAGAGTAGGCCTCACAATGTGGCTTTTGTCATTGAACAATTAAATTTTTTTTTTTATGGTAAACAACTGACTACTGAGCATTTGTCAGGAATTTTTAATCAAGTTAATCAGATTTCTCATCTTGCTCCAAAATAGCAAGTTGCAAGAGATTCAGTGAATAGATACTAAAAAAATACTTATTTCACTCATATTTTTAGTGTGCTTGAATGTGGGCAAATTTGGGGAACTTGACACTTCAAGACAAAACATGGAAAATACTGGAACTTTTGGTAGAATTTGTTAAAAAAAAGTAACTTTATTTTTCATTTACTTAATGCAAGTATTTTCCAAAAAGCCTTACTTTTGTAAAGTTTTACAGTTTTATTTTGGAGTAAAGAAAAAAATAAAACAAGATATATGATACTCTTTGAAAATGATGCAGCTTTGCTCCTAAAACAATAAGACTTTAATGAGTCTGATCTATTTTATTTAATGAATATTCCTCCACTTTATTTAGAATTCTTGATTTTGTTAATGAAAGCAATCTGGACTCAGGAGAAGTTTTAGTCGAAGGACTATTGCAGAGTTGGAAAGACTATTGAAACAGGGAGAAGGCTGTGACTGTAAAATCTTGAGACATCTCGGTAGTTAGGTGCAAAGTGTGTTTACAAGAAGTGTGAACAAGTCAAGAAAGAACTAGTGTGGAGAAGATGGAGGAGTGGTGTGTAGGACAGAACAGGAAAGAGAAACTTAGCCAAAACTGGGTTAACTCATTTTGTTTCCTTTGATCTAGGGGCTAAGAGATTCAGCTAATCATTTGACCCAAAGAATTGTAATTTGGAGTTTTTGTGTCCAGTATTGTCACAGGTAAACAAGAGGCATCCATGAGTTTTATCTGAGTCCTGTAGAAAGGGTGACTCTTTGCAGCAATCCATTTGGTGGAACACAGAAAAGTATGTGTGTGTGCATGCGTGTGTGTGCATGCGTGCATGTGTGTGTGTGTTATGGTAATGGCCCTGTGGCCCTGCCAAGTCTCATGTAATCACGACATGGACAAGGCTGAGTCTGGTGTTCATGACTGATTTGTTTTCTAGTGCTGGGATTGGCGATATGAATGCTGAACCCTCCCAGGGTGGAGTTGACATACAGAGTAAAGGTGAGAGGAAGGCATGTTTCACCTCCCCTGCCAGTTCACATGAGCCTTGCTGTTTTGCAGTGGCCATGAATGGCGGACCCTTCATGCCACACCTGCTTGGAGCCAGCTGAGTATGGACTGAAACCCCCAAGAACTGTAAGAAGTAAACCTTTCCTAATTTTGCATGTCAGGTATTCTGCCTCAGCAATGAGAAAAAAAGTAACCAAGACAGTGTGTGTGTGTGTGTGTGTGTGTGTGTTTAGTCAAACTTGTTAACTTCTGAATTGAAAATGGATTCAGAAAATACTCTGGCCTTGTTCTCTTTTCTTCATAGAAGGGTTAAAATGAAAACAATCTGATTTTGTCATCCAAAATTTCTTCTCCAGGGTGTTTTTGGGGAAAAGGAGAACATTGTATATATAAAGTATTTTCATGAAAATGAAAAAGTGGAACTAAGTATGTTTAGAGCTTAATACAGATAAAGTACATATCAGGGGGTGCAATTTGCTGGTTGATGTGGTGGCTGACTTGCAGAGGCATTTACATTTAATTGTAAATAAGAAGTGCAGGGGAAAATAAATCTTTTGATTGATTAATGAAATATTTAGGAAGTTTACCATAGAAGTGAATACCCAGCTCATCCTAAGATACTTGCTTTATAGAAAAATTAATGACTGCTGATTTTCTAGGAAATTTAATTCTATAATGAACAAAAATGTCATGGCAGAAAGTTGCATAAAGATAGAAATAATTAAGATAAAAAGCTAAGTGTTTCATTTTATAGTACTGTGTAACAAAAGGCCTTAGAATGTGAATTTACATTAAATGAGTTTATTCTTCTCAGAAACATTTTGTAGATTCACCGGCTTACAGATAACTGTCCCTTTTATTTCTTTTTCAGCTATGTATTGGTATTAAATTGTGATTTTCCTCACAACAGCTCAAAAATGAGGAAGATGATGTAATTTTGTTGAAGCCTCTGAACTTCTAAACATTTCCAAAACAAAAACAGGCTAGAGGTGGGGAAATTTGTAGTGTTTAGTGGGTTTGGCTACCTTGACTGAAAATTGAATTTTGCTTTGCCCAATCTGTGAGAAGACAAAGCATCCCACCTGGGTTTTATCTTTCACAGGCTATGTGACCCCAGGGTCACCCTAATATTCCTAGCTTCAGCATTCTCACCTGTCAAATGTGGACTAAATAGACTATAAAGATCAGCCTAGCTTTAAATGTTTATTGTATTTACTTAAAGCTCCAAGTTTCTTGATTTATGAAGGAATTAAAAGACACTGAATCAACAACAACAGCTAAAAGTTGCATACACATAAAAATCTTTCTACATTTGTAGATTTCCAGATCAGAAACATTTGTTAAGAGGTTTAATAATGGAGGAGGATCTATTAGAAGGTACAGAAAAATGTGAAGCAAATGGTGCAGGAGAAATAATTCCTCTGAAAAGAGCTAAGTACTCAGGGAAAAAAAATAATTCTTGTTGATGACACTTCCCCTGGTGTCCTGCTTTCTTGATTTTTTTTTTTTGGACTGGTGTCTTCATAGATCTGCTGCTTATGCTCAGTAATTCCCCTCTCTTTGTTTTTCTTCACTTCTTCCTCTGCTGTCTCTGAAGAGAGCTCAACCTCTTACCAGCAATCCCCATTCTAGCTCCCAGTCTTTCACATTTCCCAGGGTCTTTTGCATTTTGCAGAACACAGTTTGCCTTGCTATTTCATTTCCAGACAGTAGATGCTGCTGGTTTACTTTATAATGGTCTTCTTGGTGGTACATTTTTCAGAGTTCCCAGGATTCATATATCAAATTCTGTGTTGAGCCACCTTAGCTATGTGTGATTTTTACTTGTTTGTAATCACATCTTCTAGGCAGTAATTTCACAAATTTATGTAGAATATAGAAACAGTGATTCCTTATCTTAGGTATTTCTATAGAAGAGTTATTTTCTGACTTTGATACCATTGGTGGGGAAAACTAGCTCCCTGCCTTTGAGATCTTCATTAAATCATGCCATCTTCCATGTGGTATTGAAATGCTGTCTTTGGAAAAGGAAATTAAAAAAAAACTTGTATAATTGACTATGGCTTCCAGCTAAACTTTTGCAGCTCTTGTGCCGATGGAGTTTTAAAATAAACTTTTCAAATTGTATCACCCATTTGATTTTTATGCCTTTGTATATTTCCATTTCTTTTTAAGCCAGAAGACATCCTTTAATCTTAAAGGATGCAATTGAAAATCAGTTTTCTGGGAACAGTTTGCCATTTCCTCTTCAATGCTGTGCCAATAAGCCAAAGGGCACATTATATAGCAGATATACACATCTCCACAATAGACAAACAAATCATACTGCCATCAGGACTATCTACCTAACTGTTGTAAAAATTTTAAAGATGCCTTCCTGCAGATGTTTCATGGATTTTCACAGAAAACAAAATTATGGAGAATTTGGGGGAACTTTAACTTATCATAAATAATTTCATATGACCCTAATGACTGACATTCCCAACATACAATTTCATTTATTTTGCTAAATGTAAATTTTAAAATGTAAGTTCTATTTGGGGAGGGTAAATATAGTATTTGACCCAATATCACTTAAAGCCAAAATTCTAAATGCATGAATTGAAATAAAGAGGGCTTTAACCTTCATTAAAAGGTCTTTAAAATATTTCTTAGAAATGCCTTTAATTTGAGAAGAATTAATTATTTCTTGAGGCTCTTATTTAAGAGAATAACCTACATGTATTTTTAAAGATAACTTTTTAATGAGTTCTGTGGTTAGCATTAAGGCCGTTTAAAGATTTCTTATATACTGTCAGATCTAGCAATGTTGTATGGGTTCTAATCTAGAAATGGTCTCTGATGTCCCTTCCACCTGGGGGGTCTGGGCGTTTCAGTTTCTTTCTTATTCTCCAGTTACCTGGATGCCTTAGCACTGCACACGGTGCCTCCTGACTTAATGATAGATTTGTGTACCTGTCAATCTTAGATTTATGGCTTCATGTGTGAATGAGCTGTTTCAGTCACACATGCCCTGCGGATCTCTCAGAACTAGCAAAAACTGTCCAGCTGAGGCAAAATACTAGTCTACACCTCACATTCCCACATTCCCGAGATTATGCAGGTTTTTGCCCTGCATAAAATTAAAAATTCAAAATGAAAACACAAATTTCTCAACTTCATCCTAAACTGTGCTATATTACTGTCTGGCAACAGCCACAGCTAACCCCTTGACTTAGGTTTCAAACTTAGTAAGTGAGAAATCATCTTTGCAAGCCAGAATACACAAAGCAGCAGTTGCAACAATATCGTTCTACAGCATGTTAGAAAGAACATCACAAACACATTGCCAAAATTATTAATTTTCAAGAAGAAAAACACATGAAGCAAATCTTCCTGTAGAGCTAATACTCATGTCTTGAAAATTACTCTAACTAGCAATAACATAGCTATTATGTTCAAGTCATCAAGATTCTTGTTAGTTCATACTTTAACTATTTTATAACTCAGTCTCCTAAAAGAAACTAGATATCTTTAAAAGCTGAAGTTCTAAGGATTCTGGACATTTTTGGAGAGCCTGACTCAATTTCTTATATCTAGGAATAAGACAATGAAAGAGAAGGTTGGAGGTAATATTTTATTTTCTCTCTCTTTTTACTTCTCGTAATCAGTCATTATTTGATAGAACAGTTTCACTTAGATGTTGTCTTCAGCTTCAGCATCTCAGACAAAAACCAATCTTCTCGCTTCCAAAATATGGTATTTTTAATTTTCTTTTTATGTTTATTTCTTTAGACTCAAACATCAGTGGCACTTTAAGTCTTTGCTCTTCTTTGTTCTGTCTTTACATCTTTATGGTTGCTAAATTCTTCCTCTAAAATGTTTGCTTTTTGAGGTCATCAAAATGTATGCTGTAATTTTTTCCTCTTTACATTTGGTTAACGGGTCAACTTCAAATGCATCTGTCTACAACATTGATTTTAGTCTTTTTTTTCTTGTCCAGAACTTAGAAAGTACAGTTAGACCCTATTGCTAGTGAGAGCAAATGCACTCTGCTGAAAGATTTTTAAAAACTTGACCTGGCTAGCACGATTCTTACTACAATGACGGTGCCACTTTGAGCATCACGTCTCCTAGTTGCTCCCGCTTCTTTCTGTGCTCATTGTACCATTTCACAATTTTTGTACATAAACGTCCCATTGGAGAAAAGGCAGAAGAAGTTGTCATTCTCAGTTTATGTCCAGGGAGAGTAGGTCACAGAGAGGTTAACAAGTTGTCCAAAGTTATACAACTAGGATCTAGGAGCTGCATAACTAGGATTCAAATTCAGTGGTACTGAGCTCTAAAGCCCTTTTCTTTTCCATTCAGACTGCACCTTCTGGAGAGGCAATTTCTGGGAGAATGAGCCACATACTAATTGTGAATAAGGAGACAGAGAATGAGCAAGCCACAGTTGGGCTCCCCTTGGAAAGGAAAAGAAGCAATAATACAATGAACAAGATGTATGCGTGTGTTTGTGTGTGTTGGGGGGGATGTCCCTGGTGTGAGGAAGGCAAACCTTTAAAAACTGTGATGAAGTCACACAAGGACACTTCCTCAACAGAACCATCTGTGGGTAAATGAATGGAACAACACATCAACAGTATCTCAGACTGACCAGGGACTACTGCTTGTCAGTTCTGCCTTCAGGAACTAAATGACTTTCAACTTTGGGTACAGATGATAAAGAACTGAGGCCCTCACTACTCAGTGATTTGGAAACGTTAACGCTTGTATAAATGTTATATAATTAATTTCCAAAGAAGTATATATTAAGAAAAAGTTTCTAAATATGTTATTGAGGCCATTTTTTCCTCAGCATTTATAATTATTTTTTTTTTCGCTTGGTAGGAAGGTTTTGTTCTGTACTTTCTGTTAACAGTACTTAAAACTACAACTTTTAAACACAAAATATATAAAAAGAAAATATTTACAGGAAAAAAGTCTGTGAAAAGAACACAGAAAAGGAAAGTGAAGATTTGGCAAAAGGAGAATAGTCAGGCCCCAAGTTTGTGCTCCGATTGCTCTCAGGAAATATTTTTATGTTTACTGTTCTTCTCATGAACTAGGAAAACTGTGCATGGAAAAACCCTTCCTCCATCCCTAAAGTTCCCCCCTCCCCAAAGAAAGCAACGAGAAATTAAAGTACATGTGAAATTAAAGTTAAAGAAATTGAGGAAAAATACATTGAGGTTGGCAAGGAAATAAAGAAAAATGGTAAGAAATAATAACGACAGAACTGTGACTGATCACCAGATAGTTTTCTATGCATGTCAAAGCCTCTTGGAGAAATTTAATTTCTCTCCACCCTATTTCAGAGGTTTGCATTATATATGCCACTTACTATTCTCAAGAAAACTCATTATGCTTAATTTTAACTTCAGTATTTAAAAGACCTGCAGTCATCATTCTTTTTTTACCCTTTGTGATTTTTTTTTGAGGTTTTGTCTTCATCTGTTTTCTGTTAATAATAACACAATACCACAGACTTAGTAAATTACAGAGAAAAGAGGTATATTTTGGCTCACAGTTCTAATCCAAGATCAAGAATCTCAATCTGACAGCATTCTTGGTGGTAGAGTCCTAAGGGGGCATAGGGTATCACATGGCAAGAGATGGTGTGTGTGTGTGTGTGTGTGTATCTGTCCCATTATCTCCAGTCTTATAAAGCCACCATTATTCAATGATGGATGCTCCATTCTGGTGATTTTCTTTAATCCTCATCACTTTGCAAAGCCCACTCCCAACAAACACCATAGCTAGATCATGTTTTCATTTTCTTAACACTTCACAGTGGGAATTAAACGTGATTTTTGGAGAGAAAAAAATGTATTCAAATTATAGAAAGCCTCATTTTCTCAACATTTGACCAAATTATTGAACTAGAAATGGAAAAACATGGATTTCCTCCAAAGGGTTTAAGCATTGATTTATAGTTTGATTAGTATGTAGAGATGGGGAAATGATGTATAATTTCAACTATAAACTTTGGGCATATTTTGAAATTAATGTGTTTTAAAATTAATATGTAATAAAATTTATTTAATTTGAAATTAAAGTTCTCCTGCCAACACCTCCCCTCATGGGCAGTTGTGTGTGAGTCTGGTTCACTGCCAGGAGTGGGAATGTATTAGAGACTCTTCCCATGGTGCCTGTTATTGGAGACCCCTGCTGTGGGTTCTAATCTCCTCCAGTCTCCAATCTCTGGGTTACTGTGTATGATGGGAAAAGAAAGAAGGATCAAGAGACAAGGGGTGCATAGCAAGGATCTGGGTCCACCAGTTGCTTTCTAGAAACAAAAGACCATGAGGCACCCAGACTCTTGGTTTTTATGCATTATATATGAGTCAAGAACAATGGGTGAAGGGCAGTAGGTATTTCCAGGAACAGTAATGGCAACTAGCCTACAGTGGGCGAAGATCAAAGTATTCTTGCAAGGACAAGGACAAAGACAAGAACAAAGATGAGTTTCCCTAGGTGCCTTATCCTCTTTAGCAGGCCTTATCTTTCCTTGTGAGGCCACAGCAGTTATTAGTCCTAGTGCTTCCAGTTGTGACCAGAAAAGAGTAGGGAGTTTCCATGTTCCAATCTGGTTCAAAAGGGCAGGACGAGGAGAGCTTAGGACAGATACTATGTTAATTTACAATTCATAATCCCCAACAGGAGTGGGCACCCTGCTTCTGCGTCATGCCTCGCATGCCATGTATGGCCCTGTGGCCACTGCCTGAAGTGAGAGTAGGTATTTCAGCAGTCTCTCCCTCATGCTGGTGGGGCTGTCAGCATGAAAAGCCATTTCCAACAACAGAGCTCACTTCAGCAAGACCCAAGGATTTCCACTGCCCACCCAGTGCCACCATTTCCATTACTGGAAGGACCACACAGTGGGCACCCTATACCTAGTGCTGTGTGTACTACACTCAGTTACATTCCTAGAGTATCTCTACTCCAGTGTGTCCACTACAGATTGTGGGTCTCTGATTCTATTGCTGTATGCATGATTCTCCAAAGCATTAATTATAGTCAGTAAAGCTACAGGGGGATTACACTGCAGAGTCCAGTTGGAGTCAAAGCCAACATTGCATAAACACCTCATAAAAGTGGGAGAGAAAACTGACCCATTAAGTGAACAGCACTCAATGAAGGGTCATCAGAACTAGGAAAAACAGAATCATTTGATGCCGCCAAGGGAGCATAATAACTCTCTAACAACAAATCCTAAAGAAAACAATGTTGATGAAATGCCTGACAAGAACTCAACAGAATCATTACAAAAAAGTTCAGTGAGACAAGAGAAAACCTATAGTTGAACAAAATGAGGAAAAGAATGTATGGTGTTAATGAAAAATTCAGCAAAGAAGTAGAGATTTTGAAAAAGAACCAAATACAAATCTTGGAAATGAACTCAATAAGTCAAATATAATTGAAAGCCTCAACGTAGACTAGATCAAGCAGAGGAAAGAAAGCTAAACTTAAAGGCAGGTTTTTTGAAACATTTGGGTCAGACTATTAAAGAAAAAAAAAAGAATGAAAGGCAAGGGAGAATGAAGATAGCTTCTGAGACTGTCAGGAGATTATTTTTTTTATTTATTTATTTATTTATTTATTTATTTTTTTTAATTTTTTTATTTTAAAGATAGTAAAATATAACAGAACGTAACAAATGAAGTCAATCAAAACAAAGCAGTAGGAGTGGTACAGAACTTCGAAGACCAACAATATGAGTACAATAGCTACTATAACATACCTTGCCATCCTCAAATTAGCTGACCATTCCAACAGATGCAGTAGCATTGAACCAAAAACAAA
>RJWM01035002.1:0-19280 GCA_004363535.1 Dasyprocta punctata | reverse complement strand
AAAAAAAAAAAAAACAAGCAACAAAAACTATTCTTCACAGAACAAGAAAAAAAATCCTACATTTCATATGGAAACAGAAAAGATCCAAAATAGCCAAAACAAACTTAAACAAAAATAAAGGCAAGTCCAGGCATCATGATGGCTTTAAATTATATTACACAACAGTAGTAGTAAGAACAGTGTGGTACTGGCACAGAAATAGACATATAGACCAATGAAATACAATAGAGGACACAGAAACAAACACACACAACCTCAATCCTCTGACCCTTGACAAAGAGTCCTAAAATATACATTGGAGGAAAAAGAGCCTCTTTAACAAGGGTCCCGGATCTGCCAACAACAGAGATCAATACTAAGTCTTTAATATAGTACCAATCCCAAGGGTAATCACCCTGTGACCTGGTTGCAGTTTGCTTGTATTGACCCACTGATACTATGCAAAGGTCAGTGCTTGATATTTGATCTGCTTGACCTGCCTAAAATATTTCTTGTGAATGTCTTTAGGATAGTCCTTAAATTGCAACTAAATACTAATTTGCCCTTCTTGCAACTTTCTGCTTCTACTGAGATAACTTTACTATTCAAAGTTACTTGAAAGTTTATAATTTAGCCAGCCCTAATTAAAATGTACACATCTGTGACTTAAATCTGAGATTAAAAAAGATAAATACTACCAGAAATATTTTAAAAACCAAGTGGCCATGGGGCTTATAAATAAAACCAGTAAATAGGAAAATAAGAAATGTAAAATAGTTGTAAATAGGAGTATAAGAATTATACTACTAATCTCTGTTAGCTCATCAAAGAAAATGATTTGTGCTTTCATTGTTTGATCATTTTTCATGCCTAGATCTTATAATCTGAGCAACTACTTTGAAGATAACAATACACAATATATTAACCATTGATCATCTCCTATTATTTTGTTTTGAAATTCTGTATCATCATTTTTATTCTTTTTTATTTTAAAATAAAAAATTTAAAATTAATAGGATATACTTAGGCTAAAAATTGATTTTGTATGATAAGATTCTGCCACACAAAATTTTTTAAAAAGTAGAAAAAAATTAAAAATCTGAGTAGGTCAAAAAACTGTTATAGATCTGGTCCCTCCCACCACACCACAGGATTGGCAACCACTTCAGGAAGAAGCCAGCACTTGGTAACTTGCCATTTTCTCTCAATTTTTTTCTTCTTCTTGGTCTTTTCTTATTCTTTTGTTGTTGTTGTTGTTGTTGTTGTTGTTCTTCTTCTTCTTCTTCTTATTCCTTTTTTTCTTCTTTCTTTTTTCTTTTCTTTCTTTTCTTTTTTTTTTTTCTTTTTTTTTTCCCTTCTCTTTTCTAAATGGCTGGGGAGAACTCCAGCCACAGAAATTAATCCCATCCCCCAAAGCCAGAGACCAAGTTCAGATAATTCCTCAAACACTCCTTCATTGTTTCTTTTCTACTTCTTCTCTAGTTTCCCAAACCTTGCATGATCATCCTTTGTCCTCCAGCTTTTCTTCTATATCCTTCCCAGTTGTCTTTATTTGATACACTGTCCTCTCTAAATTTCCCTACAACAGGGTAAAAACACTCTACCAAGGGCAAACACTTTCATTAAAAACTTCTAATTTATGATTGGTTTTGTTCTATAACTATAGACTTTGCTCCTATGGTCTGAGATACAAAATCAAGTTACCTCACATTGTCAGTTTCTAAAATCTGCTTCATGTTACTGTTGTTGCCACATGCAGGTAAGTGAGGCATATAGAACTTCAATTAGCCATAGCCAAAATAAATCTACACCTAGATATATAATAATCAAAATGCCAGAAATTCAGCACAATAAAAGAATATTGAAAGCTGTCAAAGAAAAGAAACAGATCACCTATAAAGGAAAGCCCATCAGAATCACAGCAGACTTCTCAACACAAACCTTCAAGTCAAGAAGAGTTTTGAACGAACTATTTCAAGTCCTAAAAGAAAACAATTTACAACCCAGACTGATGTACCCTGCAAAACTCTTTCAAAATTAATGGAAAATGTAAGTTAACTCTGGGTTCAAAAAAGATAGAAAGGTACTTCCATGACAAAGAACAACTGAAGAAATTCGTGTCCACCAAACCAACCCTAAAAAAGAGTACTGAAAGATATTCTAGATAGAGATAAAAATGACCACAATTCCAAGAAGAACAACAGAAAGAACCCACCAAGCAGGACAAGTAATTAAACAGAGGGGGAAAATAGGGAACCAATAGCAGGAAAATAACATAACAAAGACAAGCCAATATATATCAGTTATAAGCATCAATCAAAAGAAATAGACTGGCAGAATAGATCAAGAAACAAAATCCAACAATATGCTGTGTACAAGAAACAAATTTAACTCAAAAAGAAACTCATAGACTGAAAGTCAAAAGTTGGAAAAAAATACTCCATGCAACAGGAACCAAAAAAAAAAAAAAAAAGCAGGGGTAGCTATCCTGTTTGCAGACAATGTGAACTTCAAACAAAGAATGATCAAAAGAGAAAAGGTCACTACATACGTGTTGGGAAAATTCAAGAGAAAGAGATAAGACAAACATTAATAGATATGAATAATCAAATACACAGTAATACAATTGTAAAGGGGGAAATTAATACCCCATTGTTGCAAAGAGATAGATAACTAGACAAAAAAAATCAGCAAAGAAATAATGGAACTGAACCAAAACCATGAACAAATGAACTTAGTAGTTGTTTATAGAGTGTTCCACCCAAAAACATCGTAATACACATTCTTCTCAGTTACATATGGGACATTCTGTAAATAGACCATATACCATCCCCCAGAACATGCTTAAGTAAATTCAAAAGAACTGAAAGTATCCCATGCATTTTATCTGACTATAGTGCAATGAAATTGAAAATTAATGACAAAAGAAACTGCAAAAACTCCATAAACACACAGAAATTAAATAACACCTTCCTGAACAACAAATGGGTCACAGATGAAATTACAGAAGAAGTTAAGCAATATCTACAATCAAACAAAACTGCAAATACAGCTTTCTAGAACCTGTGGGATGCAATAAAAACAGTCCTAAGAAGGAAATTTATAGCAGAAAACTCTCACATCAGGAAAACAGAATGAACACAAATGCCACATCTTTTTCTAGCCATGTTCTGCTGACAAGGTCCAAACATGGAAGAAAATAGACCCATGTTCTGTTGACAAGGTCCAAATATGGAAGGAGGACATCTTCTAAGAAAAGGCTGCAGCATAAAAATTGGCTTTGTGGGAATGGGCTAATGTTTCTTCGGAACTATTGTGTTAACTTGTGCTCTGATTCAGTTTGGAAAATTTCTCCTCTTTCTTTCCCATGCACAAAATCAGTAAACAAAGTACAGACTCCCTAAGAACAAAGGGATAGTTAATAAAATGTTTTTCTGCAATTAATGGTGTAGTGGTCTGATACTGACTCAGACCTACGAGGCCAAGGCCAGAGTAGAAGTTTGAGAGCCTTTAATGATAATAATAATGACCGGTTGGCTGGGGCTGCCTGGGAACCTCCATGCAGAGAGGCCAACATGTTTTGTCTTTTAAGAGAGACAGGGTAAATAACACATCCTTGCAGCTGTGAGAACATCGCAGGGGGAAAGGGGAGCTATATCATGGCTGAATATGGTCTTGTGTTTTGCAGGCTTTTAGCTGGGCTACCACAATGGAGCATTTAGAACAATTTGACCCTCTATAGTACATTAGACCTCCTTAAATCAAGATTGATATTTTAAAGCAATTATTAAGATTTTTTCCCATAGGTAAATAGAGAAACTTGATTCAACTAATTGAAAACCAATCAACAATCTATTAGTAGGCAAAACTCGCTTCAAGGTCTTTAACTAAGTATAAACTTTCTGCCTATGCTGACAAATCATGTATGCTGAGGAATCATGTAACCATAGAAACATGTAAACATAGAAACACCTGTTGATCTCATTCTTGTTTTCTAAACTTTCAACCCTTGCCAAAAAGAAACTACAAATTATTCCGTTAGAGCTTGCAAAATAGTAGTAGTAGTAACTGTAGTAGTAGAAAGAAGCAATAAACAAAGCAGATTCACTGAGCTGTTTGCGTGTCTGTTCTCCACATGCCGACGCTCAGCCCACCTTCGGGGACTCTGTGGACCTAGCCCGGCTGGACCACAGCACACAAAGAACAACATAACGTTGACTCTCAAGCTTCTAGTTGAAAAAAAAGGATCCAAGACAAGCCCAAAGCCCATATGAGGGAAGAAATTACAAAAAACATAGCAAAAATTAATGCAAAAGAGTCTAAGGAAACAATACAAAGCATTAATGAATTGAAGAGCTGTTTACTTGAAAGAATAAATGAAGTTGATAAACTCTTAGCCTAACTTATCAAAAAAGGAAAGAAAAAACTCAAATTCATGTAATAAGGAATGGAAAGGGTAAAATCACTTCAGATCTTGTGGAAATTCAGATGATCATCAATATCTGCTTCAAAAATCTTTACTCACATAAGATGGAAAATACAGAAGAAATTGAAAGATTCCTAGAGACATGCCCCTGTGTGCCTGCTGCCATTGGGATGCTTGCTTCCTGCAGGCAGCCAGGGCAGGCAGGGAGAAACAGCCCAAACCACCCTTGCACACCTGCCACCTTCAGGACCCTTGCTTCCCTAAGGTAACCAGCAAGGACAGAGAGAAACAGCAGACAAGCTCCTGTGCACCTGCTACCATAGGAGCACTTGCTTCCTGTAGGCAGCCAGTGAGGACAGGGAGAAACAGCCAGACCCACTCCTGCATGTCTGCCACCATGAGGATGCTGGGGGGAGTACCAGTGTAGCCACACAGTCTGGGAGAAGTAGTCCCACCACCACGCAACCATGGCCATTGGAGAAGCATCAGTGTAGCCACATGGGTCTGGAGAAGCCCACTCCACACCCCACTGCCTCCATGGGAACCTGGGTTCAGAAAAACACAGGTGCCTGGCCCATTCCCCTGCACTGTGGAGGAGAAGCCAACATGGTGAGCACCTAGGACCCCACAACTGGCTTGTCAGGAGGAACCCAGGAAAATGTCAAGATGAAGGAGTAAAAGGCAGTCTCAGATCTCCAGTCCACACAGAACAAGTCAGGAAGATATAGACATGGAAGACAATGAAAGTCACACACATGAGATCTCTGAAAAGATAGCAACTGAAGTAAAGAAGCAACTTCATGAGGCTGTAAAAGTAATCAGATCAGAAATAATATCTCAGGTAAAAGAAGAAATCACAAACACAATGAAAGAATTGCTGAGTATATCTAAAGAAGACAAAAAAAGAGGATAGATAAAAAAGAAGGGCATAGAAAAATGATGGAAACCTAGAATGAACAATATAGGAAGAAATTAAAATGCACAAAACAGATTCAAAGAGATATGCAGGAAATTAAAAACTCCATCAAAAGCTGGCAAAACTGCTAGAAAGAGACTTGAAGACAGGATTGCATTTAGCGATCAGGAAAGGAAATATCTCTTGAACTTAACAAAGAACCCAGAAATAATAATTCAACAACTGCAAAATGATGCAAAGAAAAATAATTTAAGACGTACAGGTGTCAGCAAAAAGGCAGGGGTAGACCAAATGACTTAAGAGGACTATTTACAGAAGAAATAGCAGAAAACTTCCCAAATATGGGAAAAGGACCTGGCATACAGATAAGTGAAGCATGCACAACTCCAACTAGCTATAACCAAAATAAATCTACACCCAGACATATAATAATCAAGATCCCAGAAATTCAGCATAAGAACAGAATATTAAAGACTATTAGAGAAAAAAAAACATCACCTACAAAGGAAAACCCATCAGAATCATGGCAGATTTCTCAGTGCAAACCATCAAGTCAAGAAGAGCTTGGAGTGAAGTGTTTCAAATCCTGAAAGAAAACAACTTGCAATCCAGATTGATGAACCCCTCAAAACTATCTTTCAAAATTGATGGAAAAGTAAGATACTTCCATGATAAAGAACAACTGAAGGAATTCATTACCACCAAATAAACCCTACAAAGAGCACTGAAGCATATTCTAGAGAGAGAGAAAGATGACCACAGTTCCAGGAACAGCAACAGAGGAGGATTGCCAAACAGGGCAGGCAATTGAACAGAGGAGAAATGTGGGGGGCCAACAGCAGGAGGCTGGCATGGCAGAGATGAACCAGTGCATTAATATAGATGACCTCAATTCTCCAATAAAAAGGAGCACAAGGAGAATGGATCAAGAAACAAGATCCAACAATATACTATATACAGGAGGAGAGAACAAGATGGTGGAACAGTAAGCAGCAGAGTAAACAACCTCCCTGAGAGATACCATCCAGATGCCAGAATATAGCAACATGGGGAAGATAAGAAGGAAGGAAGTGGGTCCTCTGGACCCAAGAAGAATCTAAAGCGAGTATTGAAGCCCACAGAAAGAGTAAAAAGAAACACTTAAACAACGAAGATGGTAGCTGGTGGCGCCTCTGCCCAGAGCCAGACCCACTGTGTGAGAAGACCTGCTGGAACCTGGGGACACATGATCAAGATGCCACTACTGCAGCAGTGACCCCAGAGGCCTCTGCTGAGGGAGGCAGCATTGGAGGAGAGTGGCAGTGGACAGGGGGAGCAGACCTGGAAAACTGAACTGGCTGACAGTGAATGTGCAGAGGTCTTCACCCTCCTGCCAGAGAAAGAGATTGGCTGGGAGACATCTTGGAGTTGGGCTGGGGACTCCTAGCTGGGTGCAGACCCATGGAGGTTGCTCAGGCTGAGTCTTGCCACTGCACACATACTGGGGGCCACCTCAGTGGGTCCCTGCAGGTGACCAGCTTGGTCTGGAGACAGTGGCTCTGTGCATGCTCCAGGGGTGGTGGTGGAGAGTCCACGGGTGACTGGTCCAGTTTTGCAGGCAGTGGCTGGCCCCTGCATGCACCCCACCAGCCATTGGGGAGCCAAGGCAGGCTGGGGAAAGGCAGTGGATAGCGCTATAACAGCGACCCCAGTGGCAACCATCGGATATCCATAATCAGTACTGGCTAGAAGAACCAGTCTCACTTCAGAGAAATTGCAGCCAATGCCAGGAGTGCCTGGGTCCCCAGTACCCATTTGCCCAGAAGAACCCAGGAATGTGTCAAGACAAAGACACAAAAGGCAGCCTCTGGCCTCCAGTCCAAACAAAGCAAGTCCAGGAGATGTAAATGCAGAGATCAGGAGTCCCACAACTGAAGTTTCTGAGGTGATGGCAACTGAAGTAAAGAAACCACTTCAAGAGGCTATAAAAGAAATTAGAATAGAAATACTAACTCAACTAAAAGAAGAAATGAAAAACATAATAAAAGAACTGCTAGGCAACTCTAAAGGAGACATAGATGAAAAAATGGAGCATAGCGAAACCTTGAATGAACAATACAAAAAAGATTTAGAACACATGAAACAGATTCAAAGAGACAATCAGGAAATCAGAAAGTCCAATGAAAGTTGGCAAAACTACTTGAAAGAAACTAAAGAGACTTTCAAACCTTGAAGACAGGTTTGCAGCTTGTGATCGTGAAAGGAAAGAGCTCTTAAAACTAACAAGGAAACTGGAAGTAACAATACAACAGCTGCAAGACAACCCAAAGAAACATAACTTAAGAATAAAAGGTCTGAGTGAAAAAGCAGGGATCAGTACAAATGAAATTAAAAGCCTATTTACAGAAATATTTTAGAAAATTTCCCAAGCATGGGAAAAGGAACTGACTTTCAGATAAGTGAAGCATATAGAACTCCAGCTAACCCTAACCAAAATAAAACTACACCCAGACATATAATAATCAAGATCCCAGAAATTCAACACAAGAACAGAATATTAAAAGCTGTTAGAGAAAAGAAACGGATCACCTACAAAGGAAAACCCATCAGAATCACAACAGACTTCTCAACACAAACCATCAGATCAAGAACAGCTTAGAGTGAGGTATTTTGAGCCCTGAAAGAAAATAACTTCCAACCCAGATTGATGTACCCTGCAAAACTATCTTTCAAAATTAACAGAGAAACAAGATATTCCATGACAAAGAACAACTAAAGGAATTTATGACCACCAAGCCAACCCTACAAAGAATACAGAAGGACATTTTAGAGAGATAAAAATGACCAAAGCTCCAGAAACAGTGGCAGAGGGATATTGCCAAGTGGGGCAGACAATTGAGCAGAGAGGAAAAGTGGGCAGCCAACTGCAGGAAAGTGGCATGGCGGAGACAAAGCAGTGCATGTTGGCCTTAACTGTTAACGTAGATGGCCTCAGTCCACCAATGGAAAACAACACAGGCAGAGTAGATCAGGAGACAGGATCCACCAATATGCTTTATACAAGAAACACATTAAACTTGAAAGGGGGTTCATAGACTGAAAGTCAAAGGAGAGAGAACAATGTTGTATGTGACAGGGAACCAGAAAGAAGTGGGGGTAGCTTGCCCATTAGCTATATAGTGGACAAGAAAGATATGACATTTTTATCCAATGGAAAGCTACTCAGCTATAAAGAAAAATAACCTCAAGCCTCTTGTAGGTAAATGGATACAACTTAAGATCATGTTCATGGATGAAATGACCCGGAGCCACATGGGTGAGCATCATGTTATCTCCCTAGTACAAAAAACTAAAGGAGTTAGTAAGATTCAAAATACACAATACATATTGTAAAAATGAAAGGGGAAGAAGTGTCTAAAAAGGGCAGGCAGTGACCATTGTTAATCTATCATTGGGATTTGAGTCCTGTATTGTTTTCATTTAGCTGTTTAGTTTGGTCTTATTCTATTTCAGTTTGTCTAATTTTATTTTATTTGATGGCATAGACAGCTATTTCAAAGATAACAAAACACATTATGGTAGCCATTACTGATATCTGATCACCTTGTTTTGAAACCCTACATTGCTTTCATTGTTTTGTTTTGAGTGATTTTATCCTATTTTGGTGTGTTTGATTGTATTATGACTGATGATATAGACAACTGTTTAGAAGATAACATGAGGCATTGCGTTGTTTTACTATGTATTGCTTCCATTGTTTTGTTTTTCATTGGTTTTATCCTGTACTATTTTGTTTGATTGTATTGTGCCTGACGGTATGGGCAGTTGTTTTGAAGATAACAAGAGGTATTATAAGGGGAAAGGAGGAAAGAAGGAAGGGATAAGGAAAAAGACATGAATTTGTATATAGGTATACATAAGATAGTTAAAATGACTATACTACTAAATGCATTAGTTATTGAAAAAGAACAGTTAATACTCATATGATTAGATCAATTTTGCATGTCTAGATCTGTTAATCTAAACAACCCCTTTGAAGGTAATGATATGCAATATTACAACCACTGTCAAATTCCAATCACCTCACTTTGTAAACCTATAATGTTATCGTATTGGATTCGTTGTTGTCATTGTTTTTCTCTTTTTCTTTTTCTTTTTCTTCTCTGTGTCCATTTTCTATTAAATAAAAAATAAATTAAAAAATATATATATACTATATACAAGAAACACATTTAATGCAAAAGGAAATTCATTGACCAAAAGTCAAAGGAGAGAAAATGATTGTTCCATGAGACAGGAAACCAGAGAAAAGCAAGGGTAACTTGCCCATCAGCAGCAGAATTGATAAGAAAGATATGATATTTTTTATACAATGGAAAGCTACTCAGCTATAAAGAAGGATAATCTCAAGGCTCTTGTAAGTAAATGGATGCAACTTGAGATCATGCTCATGGATGAAATGGTTTGAACTCATACAGGTAAACATTGTGCTATCTCCCTAGCATAAAAAACTGAAGAAGTTAATGGGATCCAAAATGCACAATAGATACTGTGAAAGTGATAAGGGAGGAAATATCTAAAAAGGGAAAGTGGTAACCACTGGTAATTTCCTATTATCTTGTTTTGAATTTCTATATCATTTTCATAGTTTTGTTAGGTTTGGTTTTATTCAGTCTTACTTTGTTTGATTTTACTATGTCTGATGGTATGCACAACTATTTTGGAGATAGCAATATATAATATGGTAGCCATTGTTGACTTCCTATTTTCTGGTTTTGAAGTCCTATAACACATTCATTATTTTGTTTTGGTTGGTTTTATTCTGTTTTCATTTTGTTTGATTTTATTATGTCTGATGGTATGGACAGATATTTTGAAGAGAACAAGACATATTATGGCAGTCATTGTTGATTTTCTATTATACTGTTTCAAAGTTCTGTATTGCTTTTATTGTTCTGTTCTGACTGGCTTCATTCTGCTTTATTTCATTTGGTTTTATTCTCTTCAAAATGAAAAAATAAAAGATTTCTAGAAATGTATAAATTACCAAAGCTGAATTGAGAAGTTATAAAAATTCTGAATAAACAAATACCAGTTAATGAAATCGAAAACATAGTTAAGAACTTACCAACAAAGATAAACCCAGGTCCTGATGGAGTCAGAGTTGAATTCTACAAGAAATTTAGAGAAGATTTAATGCCAATACTGCTCAAACTCTTCAACAAAATTGAAAAGGAAGCAATATTCCCTAACTCATTCCTTGAGGCAAGTATTACCCTAACAACAAAACCAGAGAAAGACCAACCAAAAAAGAGAACTATAGGCCAAACTTCTTAATGAACATAGATGCAAAAATCCTCAATCAAACACTAGCAAACAGAATGCACAAATCATCAAGAAGATTATACACCATAACCAAGTGAAATTCAACCCCAGAAAACAAGGATGTTTCAACATAAGCAAATCAATGATCATAATATATCATATCAACAGAGCCAAAGACAAAACTCACATGATCATCTCACTAGATGCAGAAAAAGCTTTTGATAAAGTCCAACACTCGTTCATAATAAAAACCCTACAGAAAATCAGAATAGATGGTCTCTACCTCAATCTGATGAAAGCTATCTATGACAAACCAACAGCTAGCATCATACTAAATACATAAAAACTGAAAGCTTTCACTCTAAAATCAGCAACAAGAAAATGATGTCCAGTATCATCACTCTTATTAAATATAGTTTCAGAAATACTAGTCCCAACAATTAAACAAGAGAGAGAAATAAATAAAATAAGGATAAGAAAGAAAGAAGTTAAACTATCACTATTCACAGATGACGTGATACTCTACATAGAAGACCCCAAAACTCCACCAAAAGACTTCTGGATTTAATAATTAATTTCAACAGGATAGCTGGATACAAAGTCAACAATCTAAAATCAATAGCATTCCTGTACACAAACAACAAACTAACTGAGAGAGAAATTAGGGAAACCACACCTTTCACAATAGGATCCAAAAAAAAATGAAATACTTAGGAATTAATTGAAAAAAGGAAATACAAGGTCTGAACACTGAAAATTACAGTACTCTGAAAAAATGGATCAAAGAGGATACCAGAAAATGGAAAAAATCAGACTCCCCAGATTCAAAGACCCAAACGAAAAATGGGCATCTGAGATGAACACACACCTTCCAGATGAAAAAATGCAAATTGCAAATAAATATATGAAAAACTGTTCAACATCATTGATTGTTTGAGAAATGCAAATCAAAACAACTTTGAGATTGAATCTAACCCCAGAAAGAATGGCTATCATCAAAAAATCAACCAATAACAAATGCTGGCAGAGGTGTGGGGAAAAATGAACTCTTCCTCACTGTTGGTGGGAGTGTATACTGGTGGAATCACAGTGGAAATCAGTGTGGAGATTCCTCAAAAAACTAGGATTAAAGGTCCCAACCCACCCAACTATCCCCCTTCTGCATATTTTCCCAGAAGTTTTAAAAATATCATGCCACAGCAATATATATGAACCCATGTTTATAATAGCACAATTTCTAATAGCTAAATCTTGGAAACAAATGTCCATCAACTGAAGAATGGATAAAAAAGATGTAGTGTTTTTATACGATGGAAAACTACTCAACTATGAAGGATAAACTCAAGGCTTTTATAGGTAAATGGATGCAAATAAAGACCATATTCATAAGCACAATAAATCAGACTTAGGTGTAAACATCACATTGTCTCCCTAATGTAAGAAACTGAGAGAGTAAATAAGATCCAAAATCTACAGTAGATATTGAGAGAGAGAAATTGCTCAAAAAGAAAGAAAATGAGTTCAATTGACAGTACCAAGAAAGAAAGAAAGAAAGAAAGAAAGAAAGAAAGAAAGAAAGAAAGAAAGAGAGAGAGAGAGAACTGAGGGGAAATGAGAAAAGAAGGAAGGGAAAAGAAAATTATATATGCAATAGCTAAGATAATTATACTACTAATTTCTTTACGTTCATTGAAAAGAGCAGTTTGTGCTTATTGTGTTTAATCAATTTTTCATGCCTATATCTTATAATCTGAGTGACTACATTAAAGATAGCTACACTCAATGTATTAGCCATTGTTAATTTCCTATTATCTTGTTATGAAACTCTCTATCACTGTTTTTATTGTTTTTTCTCTTTAAAATAAATAAATGTTGTAGAAAATGAGGCACATAAAATTTTTTTAGCTGTTCTAAGTTTGTTTTGCTCTTGCTGGGCATATTAGGCTTAAGAGCTACTTCTTGTAAGCCTCTTGTTGATCAAACTTGACAAGACAGGGTCATGACACTGTCATTCATCAGTAACTTCCCCTCTTACATGGAACATGATAAGATCAAAAACTGGTATAGCATTCTGGCTATGAAGATAAGAATAATTGATCAATGATGGCTTGGAGAAATTCTCAAAAGAACAAGAGGAAAATACAAGAAAAAGTATAAGAATTGTAAAAGTCATGCTTACATCACCTTTGTCAGCCCTATCAAAAAGTAAACGGAACCCGGAGCTCAGTAAAAAATAAAGTAGGTGAGGGTTCTTATGCATAAGTGCCTGGTGGAAACTATTACAAAGGACTCTTCAGAAACTGCAAGTTTTTTCTGAGCCAATTTAAGACTAACCTAAATGTCAATGGTGAACCCAAATCTTGAGATGTTCACAGATCAAAAAGGCAAAGCTTACACTAGGGGTGGGCCTGCTGCTGGAGCACAGCCTGCACACCACGGCCAGAGAATTTCTCTGTGGATACAAATGGTACAGACAGTGAAGTCTGTCTGGGTAAACTGGGAACCAGTGAAGCTGGGTAGGTAATACAAACAGGCATAACAAAATTGTCTGATTAACCCACAATCCTTTTAGAAGTCTGATATGGCTCATTAAAAAAGCTGGATGGCTCATGAAGAATGACTGTGAGTTATAGAGAGCTAAGTAAGAAAGTTCTCCCTTCCTATCCATGCTGCTCTGCTCAGTGTTGCTTTCTTGACTGAACAACTGATGCAGGCTATGGGAACTTGCCATACTGGTTTAGATCTTTCTAGTGTTTCCTTAGCATTCTCATAGCTGCTGAGTTCCAGAGTCATTCCTTGTACCTGGAATGGACAGCAATTGACCATTAGAGAGTTTCCTTGAGGCTATCAGCACAGTCTTGACATTCACCGTGGAATAGTGGTGTGGGGCACCTACACTGTTATCCTGCCCATTCACTATAAAAATATTTGAGTGTGTAGATTATATCATGCTAACTGCTGAGCATCTTATAGATTTTTTAAAAATCCAGAGGACACACAAGTACACTAAAAGAGCAGAGGTGGGAAATCAATCCCCACAAGATGTAAGGGTCTTGAATGACTGTAAAGTTTGAGGGACATACATGATGCCTAAAAGTCGTAGAAAAATTTCCAGTCACTTGTACCAATAAATGCAAAGCAACTGGCATTTCTATGACTCAGGTTTTGGTTTATTTTCATACCCCAGCTTGTTCAAGTCCCCCTCCATTTATAAAATTTGAAGAAAAAAAAAGGAGAGCCACATGATACTGGGACCAAAAGAACTGAAAGTTTTTTTAACAGGTTAAGTAAGATATTTGAGGGTCAAGCCAGCTACATGCCCAAATACCCACTGTTTTAGAGGCCACCAACAGGCTAAGAACTACAGTTGGGGGCTATGGCAAAACAACCTAAACAGACAATTCCAATAGTATTCTTGTCCTAATGTGAAAAGTAGCAAAAGCCCAGTATACAGAACTGGAGCAATTGCCAGCCACACATAAAGTTCTACAGCAGATGAAATCCGTCATTGGATTTGCTTCAATGACAGAAAAACAGTATATCCAATAAAGTTGTTACAGTAGAAATGTGAGAGACACTCACAGTGGCTGAGAATAAATACAAGCAATCTTTATTATCTGGTGGACGGTGGTCAGCAAAGCTATGCCACTGAACCATGAGACTTTGTTCTCATGGGCTTTTATACATTTATAAATTCTTCAGCATCAATGGCAACCTCACTATCTTACTTCCTTTGGAATTTAGAAGAGTGTCATAAGGTCTTTCTCAAACATCTGGGTCATTAATAAAACAGGATGGGGACAGGGATCAGCATGTCCATGGTTTGATGTAACCCTTTGTTCCTCCCTTGTGGGTTTTATGGCTAACTGGGAGGATGTTCTGAAGAGTGAGTTCATCCAAAGATTAACTACAAACTGAAATGGAGTCCTAAAACAAAGATGGAGTCACTTTTGTCATGTCATTCCCCCCTCAAGGACATATTTTTCTTACTTGGGACATATATAGTCCTTCATATGGTGATGGCTCATAATGTGTCACCCACTATCCACCTCCATCACAATCCCATTTAGTACAACCCCCTTTTGGCCCAATGGATTCATGTCCCCAAAGTGGCAATGCAGTTCTTTTGGGTCGTAACAGTCTCCTAGGATTTCTGGGCAAAAATAAAATCCATTTATCGTTATCTCTTCTGTCCCAGGTAATTGTTTCTCCTCAACAAAACATGTCAGGAATTGACCCCTGTTAGGGCCATCCCACCAGCTGGGGATCCAGAATTTGCCTTGGAGAAAAGTTAATTTTACATTTTTAAAATCACAAGCGTAAATAGTCTCATTCGTAACTGTGACATGAGGATATAATGGGCAATGTTGTAGCAGCACCATCATTTCTGCAAAGATCAGTCTTGGGAGAAAGTTGCACAGGATAAAGACAGCAACAGGAGTCAGGACATTGGCCCGGTCACCACAAGCTTTTGTTGGAGTCTCTGGGAACACTGTGGGTGTGATGGCCTCCAGTGTAGGCAGCTGCATCACTGGATTCTCAGGGGCACACCTCTGGACTCTGGAATGATGAATCCACAGAGTGTGACCTGTGACTTTAAGTGGGTATGGTTACAATTGCTTATTTCTTTGAACCAGGAGAATGAATTTGGATGGTTGCCACTGCAGCACAGTTTGTTGGAGATTCTTTAATGTCCAGTGTAATGCTTTTATCTGCTGGTGTGGGTTAAAACTTCCCATCTCTTGTAATCCTTCCAGAACAGGCAAGACTTGGGGAGGCCTCTCAAACATTATCTGAAAAAGAAGTTAGTCCACCCCAGTATGAGCTGTACCATGACTGGAGAAGTGCCACAATAAGTGTAACAACCCAATTAGATCCAGTTTTTGGCAGAGCTTTGCAAAGGTGTTTTTCAGGGTTCAGTTTTGTCTCTCCACTTGACCTGAACTTCTGGGTCAATAGGCTGTATGTGTCTTCCATTTTAGCCCCAGGGCTTTTAAGAGGCTCTGAACTACTCTGCCCACAAAGGCAAGTCCATTGCCTGAACCCACCATTATGGGGGATCCACACCAGGATATAATTAATTCGATCAGAGCTTTTACTACTTCTCTAGATGTTTTAGTACTCATAGGGAGAGCCTCCATCCAGCCTGAGTAGGTGCAGAACAAAACCAGCAAATACTTCTTGTTTCCATTAGTGGGTTTGATTTTAGTAAAGTCTATTTAAACATCTTCAAATGGCAAAGTCCTTTGTCTTTGGATATCTGGTGATTGTTGGAGCCAAAAGACAAGATGGTTGTGAGCATAGACCACGCACCTTTTAGTAACTGAAGTGCACAAAGTCCAGAGTTTAGGAACAAAGAAATGGCAGCCGAGCAATTTTGCCATGGCAGTTTTTCCCCAATGGATGTGGCTGTGTAAATCCTGTATCACAGAATGTCCTAAAACCTCAGGGAGGAACACTTTTCCCCTGGCAAAACTTGTCACCCATTTTTACCTGTGAACCCCTCTGTTTTGGCCCATTTTAGTTCTGCCTTTGAGTATTGGGGTGGTTTTAACAGTGGGGCCACCAAGACATGGGCCACAGAATGTAGCTCTCTGATAGAAGCCTGTTTAGCTTCTAGGTCAGCCACTCAGTTTCCCTGAGCTTCCATATAATTGCCAGACTGGTGCCAGCAGCAGTGAACCACAGCAACTTTGGTAGGCAGTCAAATGGCCTGTAATAGTCTTAGTATTTGTGGAGAATTTTTAATATCATTTCCCCCTGACATCAGGAGGCATCTTTCTTTGTGGATGGCAAATGCATAGCAGGAGACAGTGTAAATGTTCACCCACTTGTCCTTTCCTACCTCCAAGGCTCAGGTGAGAGCAATCAGTTCTACTTTTTGAGCAGATATCCCAGGAGGCAAAGCCTCAGACTGGACAGTCCATTCAAGGGTGACAACTTCCACTCCTGCTCTCTGAACCCTATCAATTACCATACTGCTGCCATCTGAAAACAGGGTCAGGTACAGCTTCTGGAGGGGCATATCCTGTAGGTTCAGTCAAGCTGAGTAGATCATTTCAATTGCTTCTGTGCAGTCATGTTCAGGCAGCTCCAGAGACATAGGTAAAACGGAGGCAGGGTAAAGAGTCTGTATGGTTTTAATAGTTAGTCTGGGGTCCTCTAAAACAGTTCTTTGATACTGGGCCAGTCTAGTTCCTGACAGCCACTTTCTGCCAGGTCTTCTCAGCAGGGTCTCTACTGCATAAGAGACAAACACAGTCCCGGCACTGTAGGCCTGGGACCTGCCCAGGCTTGCCCCGCCAGCATAGCTGTTGGACTGAACTTGCGGACAGAACCAGGGTCGGGTCGGTGTCACTCAGGGTACCCCGCCTAGCTCCCTGGGACTGGGAGGCCTTGGCCCCCACCCAGTTAAGGCAGAGGCTCCACCCGCACGCCCCGGGAGGCCGCCCTCCCTTGCTGCGCACGGGACCCAGCCTACCGGGTCCCACGACCCTGTGTGCAGCAAGAATCAGCGTGAACCTCACGGGAATGCTGGCCAGCCTCGTAGGACACAGAGGTACGCAGCCCAGCCCAGATCAGCCCAGGACCCCAGAGCTGCTCACTAGGGACTGACCAACATAGCTGCAGGGACCTGGAGAGCTTGGGCCCCTCCCCACCAAAGTGCAGAGCGCATGCCAGGTCCATTCTCCAGTGGAGCGGCTTGTGCACGCACCATCACACAGCTCACGTGCAGACACCCCTGCCCAGCAGGGTTGCTCCCGGCACTGTAGGACTGGGACCTGCCCAGGCTTGCCCCGCCAGCATAGCTATTGGGCTGAACTTGCGGACAGAACGAGGGTCGGGTTGGCGTCACTCGGGGTACCCCGCCTAGCTCCCTGGGACCTGGAGGCCTTGACCCTCACCCAGTTAAGGCAGAGGCTCCACCCGCACGCCCTGGGAGGCCACCCTCCCTTGGTGTGTGCAGAAGCCATCCCTACCGGGTCCCATGATTCAGCGCGACCCAAAAATTCAGTGCGAACCTCAGGGAAATGCCCAGCCAACCTCACAGGACACAGAGCTACATAGATTCCAGAAGAAAATGACAAAACGAAAGACCAAGAGGCAGTCTCAGTCCCCCAGCCCACAAAGAACAAACCCAAGAGACACTGAAATGGAAAACAGTGGGACTCACACAAATGGACTTTCTGAAATGATAGAAAATGCAATAAAGAAACAGCTTGATGAAGCTGTAGAGAAATTCAAATCAGAAATATTCTCTCAGCTAAAAAAAGAAATGAGAATCATTATTAAAGAAATGTTATGTGTATCTAAAGAAGAGCAAGATAAAAAAAAAGAAGAACTTAAGAAAATGATTGAAACCTTGAATGAACAATATAAGACACAAACAGAATGCATGAAACAGATGCAAAGGGAAATGCAAGAAATGAAAAACTCCATGGAAAGTTTGAAAAACCACTTAAATGAAGCTGAAGATACATCTTGAAGACAGCATGGGAGATCATGGCCACGAAAGAAAAGATCTCTTAAAAATAGTAAGGAACCAAGAAACAACAATTCAACAGCTGCAAGATGATGCCAAGAGAAATAACATAAGAAAAATAGGCATAAATGAAAAAGCAGGGGCCAATACTAATGACCTGTGAAGACTATTCACAGAAATAATAGCAGAAAACTTTCCGAAAATGGAAAGAGAATCTGAAATACAGGTAACTGAGGCATACAGAACTCCTATTAACCATAACCAAAATAAATCTTCACCCAGACATATAATAATAAGGGTATCAGAAATACAGCACAAGAACAAAATACTAAAAGCTGTCAGAGAAAAGAAACATCACCTATGAAGGAAAGCCTATCAAAATCATGGCAGACTTCTCAACACAAACCCTTCAGTCTAGAAGAGCTTGGAGTGAAGTATTTCAAATCCTGAAAGAAAACAACTTTCAACCCAGATTGATGTACCCTGCAAAACTATCCTTAAAAATTGATGGAGAAATAAGATACTTTCATGACAAAGAACAACTGAAGAAATTTATGGCCACCAAACAAACACTACAGAGAGTACTGAAAGACACTCTAGAAAGAGACAAAGATAGCCACAATCTTAAGAACAACAACCAAAGGAAACCACTAAGCAGGGCAAGTAATTAAACAGAAAATGTAGAAAACCAACAACAGAAAGATATCATGACAGGGATGAGCCAGTACATATCAGTTATATCAATCAACGTAAATGGTCTCAACTCACCAATAAAAAGAAACAGACTAGCAGAGTGGGTTAAGAAACAAAATCCAACAATATGCTGTGTACAAGAAACACATCCACTCAAAAGGAAATTCACAGACTAAAAATCAAAGGCTGGAAAACAATACTCCATGCAAGGGGAACCCAGAAAAAAGCAGGGGTAGCCATTTTGTTTGCAGACAATGCAAACTTCAAACCGAGAATGATTAAAAGAGATAAAGAAGGTCACTACATACTTGTTAGGGGAAAACTTCAAGAGGAAGAGATTACAATCATAAATATATATGCACCGAATATGGGAGCACCCAACTATGTAAGACAATTCTTAATAGACATGAAAAACCAAATAAACAATAATACAGTTATAACAGGGGACCTTAATACCCCATTGTCACAGAGAGATAGAT